>JAUBNY010000760.1:1453289-1463598 GCA_032275445.1 Crypturellus soui
CGAGTCAAACCGGGTCCCTTCCATCTCGCAGCTCGTTGCAGCGCTAGGGGTTCTGTTGGCAGATGATCCTCAGCTACTTGTGAGTAACCCTATTGATTTGAACGTCTGCACAGCAACACCTGTGCAAATTCATGGATGGCACTGGGACTGCACAGATGCCATGGAGGGCATATTCTGGCACACAGGATATTTATTACTGGTAGTGATGCATGAGATGGAAGGAATCCAGAACTCAGGCTGAGTTTGTGCAGCTGGCAGTCAGAAATTTCCTCGCAAACTGAGCTCATTGGGTAGGAAAATCAGTGTGATAATGAAGCCCCTGGTGCCATTTTTACCAAAACACTTCTTAGGGCAGGAGAACAATTTAGAAGAGATGTGTCTCTTATTAAAAGTGTCTGAAAAAATGCACTAAAAAAAAATCGCTGTTACTAAGCCTGTTTAAATAGCAATGTCTACTTATTATCTAGAATTCTAGAAATACATAAATTCAGTAAAAGACACTGAATATGGTGGTTCAGTTTTAACTTAATTTTACTTAAATATAAAAATAAAAGAACAAAATTATTTTTAGTGGATTTTATTTTATTTGCTATAAAATCTTTAACAAAATTCTGAACAATTCAAAGTGACAGAGTTTGTTCATAAAACTCTGTATATATATGTTGTTGGTCTGTAAGCATTGACATTGCAAGTGTTTTAGCAAGTCTCTTAGGATAAAATTTTGTACCTTGAACCAATTATAGACCATCTCTGGTTAAATTGCAAGCCAGTTTGCTTAATATGGGTAATTTGATGTTGTAAAGTATTTGTTAGTACCCAAGGGTAGTCTGTTAGTGCACACAGGTTTCACTGTATAATATTTCACACTCACGCATGCACTGGTTAGCTCACTTAAGTACAGATTATTTATGGCTCATAGAGGATTTGTTATATTATGTTTATGCTATTTATGCTATGTGCTTGAAGTTTCTCTTTACCAAGTCTAGAATGTTAATCATGGTATTTGCACCTTTGCTTAGTATATTCTGGGGGGAGATGGAGGTCTATTCAGTCCAACAGGCTTCTTAGAATGTGAAAATGAAATAAGAACACAATAAAAATACATAAAAGACTGTATAGTGTTGGACACCATGCTTGCCCATTGGAGATAGAAAGCACATTCATAACTGAAAACATGAACGCACATACAGATTTGCCATTTACCTTTTCCCGCCTCCTAAAGAGCAGTGAAGGGTTGCAGATGTACTGGCCTCACTGTCAGCTACGATCAAATGACATTCAAATCCATACAGTGGGAACAGAGTTTATGCGCTTCTTCCTTTGCCTGGAAGGAGACAACTGCAGAGAAAGTCTTCCTAGAAAGTCTCCTTTCTCTTAGCAAGCCTCGTGTCTCATGCTAGGCTGACTGCTCTGCTGATCAGTTGCCCCTTTTTATACCCTGCCTCACACGCCTGAGGCACTTTCCATTTACAGGACTTACACAGTGATCAGGATCTGCAGAATCGTGTTGAAATTCGGACAAGAAGAGCCTTGCCCTGAACGTGACCAAGTCTCATGTCATTCACATATCACATTAGCCAAGACACTTGAGGGCAGAGCCATAGTGTGACCTGCCCCACCAGCCCTGCAGGAAACCTCCCCCATCAAGGTGACACCAGTCTGAGCAGAGCCTTCAAATAGCGGGGTGGTGTGTGAGGCCCCAGCCAGTGAGCTGCCTGGTTTAGTGCTGGCTTTGTGCCAGTCTGGGAAAGCTGCAGCTTTCCCCAGAGCCAGCTTTTTCAGGGCAAACCCTAAAAAAAAAAGCGTCAGCCTCAACATGGGGCAAAGAGGGCCAGGCACTGCAAGAAGCTGAAGCTTCTCATGTGCAGAGCATCGTTTCTGAAGCAGAGCTGCTTCGGAAAGGTAATCTCCTTCCTCGGCAGCTGCGAGGCTTCGCACTGTGGGCGGGAGGTACTTGGTCGATCGAGACGATGTGTCTGCCAGCTGCCCTGGCTATGTTCCCGTGTGAGCTGCTGCTTCTGCTTTAGGCAGAGCTCTGCCTAGAAGAGCAAGGGACGCGAGCTCCGGGGAGAGCAGAGACGTCCCTCTCTAGGCAGACTTTTCCTGCCAGGAATCGTCATGTTGAGTGTGCAGAGTCAAGAACCAAGGGAAAGACTTGCAATAGCTCTAAAGGGAAATTAGAGCTTCATTACTCAACAAAGCAGCAAACCACAGAATATTTATATTATATTGTATATTGTATATATTTAGAGAAAAAGATTGCATGGAGATCTTTTTACAGCTCTTTATGTTCATGTTTTGTGTTATGTCCATGTAAATCTTCCTATTAGTATTGTTTCACAAAGAAATAAATTTAACAAATATTTCATTGCTTATTTTTTTCCAAATGCAAAACAAACAAATAGACCTCCTAGTAATAAATAATATCAGCAGTCACAAGAAATTCTACAGTAGCTAAACAATGAAATAACGTAGAAATTATGTTTGTTTTATTCCTACACAAAGGCCTGCTGAATTCACAGGAATGCACTGAATATACTGAGTGTGACTGGAATTCTGGGAAAGCAACTTCTGTTAATATCAGTTTTAATTTTCCATTTTTATTAATTTGTAAATCTGAATAATAACCTTAAAGTAAAAGACACTACATAACTGTAAATGTGTTTGTATATATATAGACATTCTTAACTCTTAGGAAGACTACCTTATTTTTGTTTTCTAAAGGAATATTCAGCAAAATTACTAGATATTCACCAAAAATTGATAACTGAAAAAAAAAGCATATCCATCCTCTAATAACCTTTGCTTTGTAGTAAAAATGAGAAACATTTCTTTATTTCACCCTCTATTTATTATTTATGAAATAATACTGGAAATTCAAGGTGTACTAGTCATTTTATGATGATAAAGAATACGTTCATTTTAAAAAGATTCTTCACCTTACACCAAAAGCCCAAACTGTCTTTCCTACTCTCTCCTTTGCCTCTCTCTTCCCCTGTCTTTCCCTTATATTAAAAACTGCATACTCTTAGCGCTAATGCCACCACGATTCTCAATAATATTGGAGGTTTCCTGAGGTTTTATCACACAATGATGAAAATATCATAACACCTCTAAATTTATCAAATCAGACATTTCATTACAGCATCTGCAAGTATAGAAAACTGATTGTCTCGTGTCAGCATGGCCTCAGTCCAGCTCCTGCATACAAGACGTGCTTACTAATGAGCTTTGTGAGTCAGCTGAGGCTTGGTCTGATTTTCAGTTTTGTTGCACTAGGAATTGTCAGTCAGAGCAACAAATAGAAAATGTTTATTACAGTTTATCATAGAGTTTGCTTGACAAAATGTTCAATCAATAATGAACCTAAAATTAATAATTAATTATACTTGCAATTTGCATAGCAATTTACATCTCACAACAAACCCATGTCATGGATAAGGAGTTATTATGATCATTTGACATAAGGAGTTGCAGTTTGGGGTTTCTCCCAACAGAATTAGTGCTGGGAAATCCCAGAGAAGTCTGGAAAAAGTGCTGGGAGCTGGAAATGTCTTCCCAAGTTTCTGTTCTGTCTTTTACCTGACAAAATGTCCTGCTTTACCTGACGGGCAAAGAAGTATCTGCAGTTATTGCAATATCTGCACAGACAATTAAGCGGAGGACATGCGTGGCCCCAAATCCCCAGCACCTGCGTTGGGGCACATTCTTACATCAGACTTCAGACCAACAGTTGACAACAGCAGCTTGGCCAGACCCCCATTCCTCTCATCTGGATGTTTGATGATCTATAAAGCATAGCAGTACAACCCTCTCACACTACCATATGGCCAGATCTCAGCTTTTCATGAGAAACATTGTACATTTTGAACCTGAGCTAAAACCAACTTTGAGGAAAGTGTTCTCATGTCACAAAACTAATGTGTCTCCTGTACCCTTGCAGGGAGACACCCTATGATGCATCAGGTCTTGCGTGAAGGAGAGTAAAAGGAGTCTTGTTCAAACCCCTCCACATTCCTTTGCACATTCTTTCTTCTTCAGCACATCCCAAATTGCAAGAGAAGAAAAATGATGGCTAATAAATTTAAAATTCCCCTCCAAGGTTTTGTCAATTTAGGCGAAATCAACCAGGAGCATCACACCTGACCCAGTGATAAGATAAAATATCTAAGTCTACACAATGAGCTTGACAAAACAAGAGCAGTCTTAAAACCCTCCTGATTACAGTCCGGTGGGTTGTTTACCACACAGGTCTGAATGAATATGTACATTGAGAATTCCCATTTGAAAAGACAGCTTACTACAATGCAATTGCTCCCATTTTGGGCCAGGGTAAAGATCAATATTGGAGCCAATCTAAGTAGCAAATTGTATGAGACAGAAACATGGGTCTTTTGCATGTGAACACTTTTCTTTTGAACTAGGTAATTATTTGGAAGGACCATTTACTTTTATTTTCAAACTGAAAAAAAAAAGGGAAAAAAAAGAAAAAGATTGTTGTCATGTTGTTCCATTTCTGTGTTACTCTGGTAGTGTATTTTTGTGACTGTAAGTATTTCTGATTATTCAGAATCACTTCACAGAGAGATTGAATTTACATTTTATCTAGACACCAGGCTTACCCTGGTGAAAAAAGAAAGATCTTTTTCATTTCCATGCTAGTTTGAAAATCCATTATTTGATGTTCATCATATGCAGGTTTTCATTTGCAGCGAGATTGCTGTGGCAGAAGAAATACAGACAAACTCAATGGCTTCACTAAGCATGAGTTTTATAATACAGAAAAAGTTCTTCAGGTTTCTCTGAACACTAAGCTTAGAAAATGTGGGCCCTATTCTAGAAAATATGATTTGCCCCCAGAAAGCAGTTTCATACCCTAACCTCCCCCATGAACTCTGCTTCTCTTCTACTTGTGCCCCTCTTGGATGTCAGGATGGCTGATCCTGTTTCTCCTAAGAAAAGCCTGCTGCTTTGAAAATAGTTGTACATTTAACCCTGGGATTTTGAATTAACAGGAAATGCTGACCCTATAACCTGTATTCAAAACAATTCCAGCGATGAGAGCTGCTTTGCCAGCACAGATCCTGACCAGGTACTTATTATCCAACAGGTAAAATTCTTTCAAAATGAAATTTTCTTCCTATTAGAAAGTTTAGCGTTAGTCAGTTCCACTGGCCAAGAGACTTAGCAGTCCTGCTGGTACTGCTAAACCCTCTGGTCCGGGTCAGTTAAAGTCTCTATTTCATTGTATCTCTCCACTAAGCCCAAAATAAGATTGGTGATGTGGTGCATTGCCCGCAGGCTGGGCAATGGCTGGCACAGTAGTGCCGGGGCTGTCACTGATGTAAGGACTACTAGGACTATGAATTTTGAATTTAGAAGGAATTACCAAAGCTGGAACTGAAGACTGAAATGCTACTCAGGAAGAATGTTATGAAAAACTCTGATTTAAGAAGGTTAGGGTGAAAGCATGGATAGGCAAATTTGAAATGAAGTAATTTAATATTCCATAAACTTTCCATTTGGAGTAAGCCTTTAAATTAAATCAATAAGAAATGTGAATTTGAAGCTTATTCAGATTGTCTTTATCAGGCTTTTCCTGCTCATAACATCAATTTATTATTATTGCTGAAAATTATAATTTTCCAGTAACATTATGATTTGGACAAAATCATTGGTTTCTGGAATTTGTTTTGAGCAGAAAATGTCAATCATTTGTATTACACAGCTATATTAATTGGTAATCAGTTGTAGAAAACTAGCTTATTTTGGAGAATGCACTAGTCTCATTCTTACATGTTTTGCAGATATAAACTCCAAGATTGAACTGAGGAGAAGAAGAAGAGAATTGGGCATTGCTGAAGGGAAGCAAATAGGAAAAAGGATGAGGAGAGAAGGTGCCGTGTAGAAAGAGGGAGAGAAATGCAGAGGTGGAAATGGGCAGGAATAGGAGTCTTTTTTTTTTTTTTAAGGTACCAAGCAAAGAAACCAGTAACAATCATTTTGCATGGACTATTTAGAGATTGATTGCTATTTCTTGCCATAGTGCCATCTTCCCGTTACCACTAGCAAGATAAGTGACGTAGGCTTCAGGGAATGCAAGAAGCATCCTAACAGCTGGGCCATACACTGTGATTCCCCCTGGAATGAAGCTCGTCCCTCGGATTACCTTTGGCACTCAAAGGCTGGAAACCAGAATCAAAAAATGGAAGCAGGCAGGAGAGGTGAGCTGCCTTGAACTGGTCCCCTCTGACCTCTGCTCTTAATGCTGATTTCCTAACTGTGGTGAAAAAAAAAAAATAGAAATGTGTAAAGCTCACATAATTATTAGTCCCCTATAGAAGGCACAGGTCTAAAGCAGCATTTTGCAGCATTTCACTGTAATGTTCTCCTTAGGTTTAATCTGTTAACAAAATGCTTAAGCAAATAGTTACAAGAAAATGAGTTCTTAGGGCCGCTCCAATGTCACCCAGGTGTGAGAGATAAGGTTAGCAATTGCTCTCTTCTTTTTGAATATTTTGCAGCTCAAACATGGGAACTGTGCATGCTTCAGCCCAGGTCATAAGTACTTCCATGTACACAAAGTACTTTTCTGATATGTGTATCTTGCTAGTGAATTTAAAAAAAGAAAAAAAGAAAAAAGAGTCTTTTTCTACTTGCAATCCTTCCACTTTTCCTGGTCATAGGCACTTACTGACAGGGAATAAAGTCTATCACTACTTCTTTCCAAAAAGGACACCTTCTTCTTCTCTCTCTACTTAAAAACAACAACACAGAAGAGTGCAGCTTAAAAACAAAATTTTCTACAGTGTGTAATGTTACTGTTGAAATTTAATGATATTCAGGGCTAGGAGAAAAGAGCAGCTGCCCTCCAGGTGGTGTTCCATAAATGCTCCCCAGAACCCAGCAGGAAGCTGTATAAGTTCAATTCAGTGAAGCAAATTCAATCATTTGCCCCTTTGTAAATGGAGCATAAGCAAAGGCATAAGCAAAAAAAAAAAAAAAAGAAAAAACTCTTTGAAGGATTCTAATAGCACACAACAACCTGAAAACTCACAAACTTTTTTTTTCTTTTTTTCTCTGGCATAGCTTATATTTCAAATATACTTAATAAGGTCTTACGATCAGCAATTTTGCTGCAGAGAATTATGGAAAAGGTACCAGAAATTTCAGTAAATTGCCAACATTTGTTGCATGTATAATTCAACAATTAGGAGCGACTAGAATGCGCTAAGATTAAAAAGTTCTCTTAGCAATGACTTTCTGTAAACATAAAATAGCTTTTCTGTGAAATTAACTTTTGTGACAAACCTAATTAGTGCAACATTATTTAATTAAATGCTAATACCTTTATGGATTTTCAGTTTCGATTATTGTTATTTTGTTATAGAACCTACCTGTAACTAAGAGCTACTATGTTTGTGCCACAACTCCTTTTAATGCTAAGTATTATATTAGTGCATAAGATTCACTATTATCCTTCACAGCATCATCACAATTTACAACCAGTGTTATTAAGATATTGTGTTATAAATCAAAATGATATGCAGCCACCTTGTTACAGCAGTCTGCTTGGACTAGAGATAAGGGAACGACAGTATTTTTATCTTAAAATATTTTCACAGGTTTAAGCCTCCCCTTGTAAACAACATGAAAGTGAATGATTTTCTTCTAATTTGCTGAACATTTGGCGTAATCTGCTTTTTATCTTAAACAGGTATGAAGCATATTAGAAAGTGATAAAAGATATTCTCTGTCCTCATGGAACTAAATAACTAAGAAATAAATAGCTTTGGTTTGAAAATAGGAATTTGGCAAATGATTAATACATTATCTTTTCTGGTGCTTTGAGAGGAGAAATTACAGAGCTGAAATTCTATGTACTAGAAAACTAAATTTCACAGTGTATTTTTTATTAGCAATATTTTGAAAAGGATTTCAAATTCATTAAATTTATATACGCAGGGAAAGCAGCTGGAATAACCAGATATCATATTAATGATCCATTTACAGAGTGCGTTTTTAGGAAGGAAAAAGAAGGCCTGATTTTTTGTCAAGAAAGGCTATTCAAGGTCTCAAAGCCTGGTTTGGGTGTTTTTGAATGTCAAACCACAAAATCTCTAGCCCTGTTCTTTTAAATGATTTTTTTCTATGGACTATTATTCTGTCAAAACTCTACTTTTTTATAAGTTGTCCAAGTATGAACATATACAATAATAAAATTTCTAAAGAAGCCATGAATGTCTAACAGGTAAGTAATGTCTGTTATTGCAAAAGTATGCATACTAGAGTGTGTATTTAGCCAACACATTCAATAGTCTCATATTTTCACAACCCTTTCTTTTCATACAGCACTATGTTGCAATAACAATAACTCTGGGAGCCACCAAATGCGAACTCTCACAGAGTGTGTCCACGCTGCTGAATTGTGCCCTGAGAGACACGTCTCTTGCAGGTCCCACAGCTCCCACATCCAGCAGTCAAGGGTGAACATGGTGCTGGCAGGAGGATGCACAGAACCACCCTCTACCACCAGCTTCAGCCTTGCTCAATGGACAGAAAGTCTCTACTCTTAATATCAATTTCCTTATTTTTTAAAAGAGGGTTTATTTCCTAGACTAGGTTGAGTACATATGAACATACACTGACTCATTATTATTATTATTCAGGAATCCCTTTTGGAAAACACACAGAAAATTGCCAACTAATCAGAATTCTCTCTCTTTGGAGAGAATTCTGCTCTATGGCTACTGCACTGTTTCTGAGGCTGTCATGGAAATCACAAATTTTCTAAGGCAAATGGAAAATGTTTCGCTGATTAGTTAGTCAAAGCAAAATACACTAAGAAATGACTGCCTAACTGATAACTTTGAAGCTGCACTATGATTCACCAACAAAATACCCCTCTCCAACAAGTTGTTTTTGTAAAGGATGAGCAGTAAGAAGGAAGGAACAGGAACAAATCCTTGATAGGATCTGTACCTCTTTATGCCACTCCTAACCTTTCCTTCTTACAGCATGTAACCAAAGAGAAACATTGGGAACTATCTTAAGAGCTTTTCTCATCAGGAAGAGCAAGGCAAAAATCATTGGATGTAGGAAGCAGCGTAGTCTGAACATAATGCATGTGAATGCATATGGCTGTTTCTTTGTGTAGTTCCACTAATTTCTGTGGAAGGATTCCTAATTTAATGAGTACTCAGGAAAATAGAAACCCAGAGCACATGGCAGCACCCAGGCGGGTTTGGAAGATCTCCGGAGAAGGAGAGTCCACAGCCTCTCTGGGCAGCCTGTTCCAGGGCTCTGTCACCCTCACAGGAAAGAAGTTCTTCCTCATGTGGAGGTGGAACTTCCTGTGGTTCAACTTACACCAGTCACCCCTTGTCCTGTCACTGGCTGCCACAGAGAAGAGCCTGGTCCCATCCTCCCTACAATCACCCTCAGGTACTTGAACATGTTATCAAATCTCCTCTCAGCCTTCTCTTCTCCAGACTAAACAAGCCCAGCTCGCTTAGTCTTTCCTCACACGACAAATGCTCCAGTTCCTTAATCATCTTCATGGTTCTACACTGCACCTTTTCTAGAAGAAATAGATAAATGTAAGTTTTTTGATGGAAATTTGCTTTTATTTTGAGTTTATTTTTAGGGTGTGTGTGTGTTTGTATGTGTTTTTATGATTCCTGACTGAATTTCGTACTGTTCAGAGTGTTCAGGATCAGCAACAGATCATATTTGACTGTATGGCTGCAATTGCAATTGTGTACCTGAGTGTAAGAAATACTGAATAATCTTTTTTACCACTGATTTTGCCTATCAACTTTGCATCATATAATAATCTTTAATAGATATCTCTCCTCTTTCCACAAAAACACTCATTCTGCTACAGGATGGACGCAAGATATGGAGATAGTGTGTGTGAAAATGTTTGGACCTCGTGACGCAGACCGGGCAGCCGCAGCCCTATCTGCAGTCAGAAGGCCTGACCTCTCCTCACACAGGTACCCCCTTCCACAAGGGCCCTCCACACAGGAGCTGCTTCTGCCATAGAATCGTAGAACCGTTGTGGTTGGAAAAGACCTTTAAGATCATCAGGTCCAACCATAAACCTACCACCCTCATGCCTACTATATATAGAGATATGTATATGTGGTGACTTAGCTACTAGAAATCCATCTCTGTGGATTTCAACAATGATTTTTTTTTTTTAAATCTGTCTACTTTTTTTTTACACTTGCTTTGATGCTATTTGGCAGTCTAAACAGAATTATTAAGATTATCCTATTTTGTTAGCTTTTACTGCAAGTGTTTC
>JAUBNY010000760.1:1479354-1497289 GCA_032275445.1 Crypturellus soui
GAGCCCTGGCACAGGCTGCCCAGAGAGGTTGTGGAGTCTCCTTCTCTGGAGATCCTCAAGACCCGCTTGGATGCCACTCTGTGCCAGGTGCTCTAGGTGACCCTGTGTGTGCAGGGGGGTTGGACTAGATGATCTCTAGAGGTCCCTTCCAACCTTAAGGATTCAATGATTCTATGAAGCAGTTATCAGAAGTCTGAAAGTTTACATGGCAGTCTGTTTTTCACATATGGCAATGTTGATCTTTTTTCTTTTTTTTCCCTTGTGAATTTACGTAAGAGTTGCTCTGAGGCACTAAGAACATTTTGTGATGTGGCTTTAAGATATGGCTAGGAGGATCACAGAGTGGTCTTAATGCTGTCCAGAGCACATACATCCTTGTAGCCACATCCCCGTGTCCTGTGCGGTCACCTCCTCGTACCTTCAGTGCTCAGGTCAGCTTGCTGCCTAGCGCGGGTACACACTCTCGTGCCTACACCAAATGCCATGGGATACATTCACGATAGTGTTACAGCTCCAACCACTTACAGTCAACAAGCCAAACTTGACCAAACTGCCGATTTGGTCAAATTTTACTCTTAATGGTCTTTTTTTTTTTTTTCCTCCTCAGAGTAAGTTGTGGTAGAGTGAGTGAACTGAAGAAGCACTCGTATATGATGGGAGTAAATAAAGATAAATAAATAAATGAAAGCATTTAGATACATATTGTCATTTTTTTTTCATGAAAAGTCAAGCTTTTAAAGTAATTTATTTAAACTGACTGAATAAGAATCTTGGCGAGGCAGGCCAGGGTGGGTTTCTCTGTAGAAAAGCTGTTCTGACATTCAAAGTGAAACTAATACACCAGAAAGTGAATTCCAGAAGTGCTTTCATAATTCTCATTAGACAACTCAGATATAACGGGGAGGTAACTAAGGGACATTTGTTAGCGATCAGCAGATCATCCACTAGATTCACATCCTCTCAGCTCTAGTGTGTATTTCTCAAAAATTAAGTTTGGATTATTCAGAATAAACCAATAAGTTAAATCTCACAAAAAAAAAAAAAAAAAACAGAAATGAAAAATTCTGATTTAATTAGTGAATGCAATTAACATAACTATGTACTTTCATAGCATATTAAAAAAAAACACAAAAAAAATACTATGAAACAGACCACAGAAAACTTTTTGTTGATTAAGTGATTGTTGGGCTGCTCATTAATTTTAAAATAGTAATAACAAGTTTCCTCCTCTTTGTAAAAGGTGACCGATTTAAGGGGGTTAACTATATAGAAGATGCTACACTAAATATACAGTAAAATAAATGATTGTTGATTGATTCTTTCTGTCTGCCAGTTCCAGAGTATGATGAGTGGTAAATAAGAAGATGTACAGAGTCTTCAAGGAGCATGTGGAATTCATTGCTGCAAGAGGCTGCTGTAAAGTGGTTAGATTTAAAAGAGGGTTATTTTACAAGCAACAACACTGAGCTAAACTGTATGGAGCAAGGGAGTAACATTATTCACAAGGCCCCTGAGCCTGGCTCAGCATTTTCAGCTGTGACAGCAGAGCATCTTGTGCAGTGGAGAGAAGCCAACAAGTATAGAGGTGTGAAACACCAAAAAGCTATCAAAATGGCAAAGAAGGGACAAGAAGAACTGAGAAGTATGAAGATAGTGTAAAGAAATTACAACTGGCTCAAGTGCAGTCAGGCTGTCTGTGTACATCTCTTCCCTCTGTGTTTTCTCACTAGCTGCCTCAGAGCCGTAAAGGCACCAGGCCAACGGGAACGGGAGCCCAGGAGCTGCGGTGGACGCCAGCCTGCCGTAATCCTGCCATGGTGACTCAGCTTCGGCCTGGGAATGTTTTACTGATACAGGGTAATACTTTATAAATGTTTCTTGTGTGCTTTTTTGCATTAGCTGACTTTTTGTTGCAAAAAACGAGGGGTAAGTGGTGGCTTGGGGACGGGAATGCGGGAGGGTTGCCTGGAAGAAGGCGTGTGGACACCAGGAGGAAACCACCTGGGGACCAAGCTCTGAAAGCTCCTCAGGAAGCGTAGCTCCCTCCCTGATGAACCTCTGCCTGCACTTTTCTCAGCCCCCAACCACCTCCCTCTAACCCTTTGGGCTGCAAGTCTCCATTCTGGCCCTTTCTCAGCCCCAAACTTCATCCTTCATCTGTTGTTTTGCCCATATGCTATAGCTTTACATGCTCGGGGAGTGCGTACAGGGGAGGTGAGGAGCAAAACTGAAGTCTGGGAAAGGAACCAGACAAAATCTCAAATGAAAGAAATAAGTAAATAAGAACTCTAGATTCAGCAGTAAGAACCAAAGAGAGTCAGAAAAGAGATTTTAAGTGTAGGATGGTGTGTGTAAAGAGTGGATGTTTAAATTATAACCAATCTTTTTATTGTGTTTTATTGCAAAAACAGATGTAATTGTTTTTAGCAAGGAAATAAGCTTCTCCAAGTCAAATTATGAATTACTGGCTGAAGAATTGCAGCATTTTCCATGTGGCATATCTTAGCACAAGGTTAAGGGGAAAAATCTAATAACTAAACATTCTAATTAGGAATATGTTAATGTTTCTTCATCCTGAAAAATAATATTGTAAACCCTTCCTCACTGAATATATTTACTTAGGGAAATATAGCTTCAAAAACTACAGTCGTCTTTTTTACTTATCCAAATCCACCCATTAATGTTTAAGACTTGCCCATATCAAGATTTACTTAGATGTTTTATTATGAAAAATATGGTGATAAAGTGGTATGATACACATTATCAATTAAACACAACTATTTTAGGAAAGAAAAGCCTGAGATCATCTTAAAAGTAAATTCTTTTTGGAACAAGAAGCAAGTTTTACATGCTCAAATTGGTTACAAGGAACCAGATAACCTGCTGGGAGACAGCAGGTTAAAATTCATATGGAGAAAATTGCATATGCTGTATTCCCACATACAAAAAAAAAAAAAAGAGCTATTTTAATGTTTTGGCATATGGAGTTATTGTAGCTCACTGAACAAAAAAAACCTCTCAGCACTGTGTTAGATACCAGACCTCTCCTCCTATTACGTAATGCAAGGAAATATACATACACAGTACAGTTATTTTAAATATAAAGTTCAGCAAACATTACTGTAGCTTAGAAGGAAACAGAGCATTTGAGAAGCTCTGTATGTCTCAAAGTTTTGTGACTGAAGAAAAAGCCTGACTTACTGTGAGCCTTTTTGCAACTGGGGGTTTTGCAGAAACTGGCAGAGACAGAAAAGAGTGAAAATGCAGAACTACAACGTAAAAATATAGGCAAGCTCTTTGTGATCTTCTATGGAACTGATGTGTATGGCTAGTAACAGTAACTTCACTCCATTCTTTTCCTGTCCTTAACTAGGAACAGATCCAGATGTTGCAAGAATGTCACCACAGGGAAGCAGGAAAAGGAAGAGTGAGTGAAGCAGAAAGTGTGTGAGATGAGAGTATACTGGGTCAAAGTGCTGAGTTATATTAGGGAGTTAGATTAGGGAGTTAGTGAGATGAGCTCCAATGGATTGGTTAAGCCTTTTTTTGGAAGACTCTTACTCTTTCAATGTGTTTCCTTGAAACAGCCCATCTGTCTTAACATAAAATACTTCTGGATGGTTTTACTTTGCAAGGACAAGGGCTGAGGTCCTGAGTCAGAATTCAATTCAGAATTCTGTACATTGATCTCACAGCCAGTATATTCTGATTTATTAAGAAATTTCTCAAGAGTGGACATGACATCTATTCTGTCTTGAGAGGTTGGTAGAATTAAGCACTAAGGGCAATAACTTTTATATCAGGCTTATTTTCAGATATTAGGAACCATAATATGATTTTTAAATATATATATATCCCTCCTTTTGCATCTAGATGCCTCAGAAATACCTCCTTTGTCTGCAGGGAAAAGCCTGTTTTGCTGGGATTTTTACCATTCATGCTATTTCTTGACTGTAATGGTGCAAAGATATAGCTGAACTCTATGTAGCAGACTTCAGCTAGAGGACCTGTGTTGTTTCTAGTCCATATACTGCTACTTTCTTTCTCTCTCTGTCTCTCTCTCTTTTTTTTTTTTTTTTGTAAATCCTAAACCCTACTACATTTAATATGCAGATATAAAATAAAAATGCTTTTTACTGGAGATGAGCTGATATTATAGCACTTCAAATTGTCCAAGATGTTTCATTCCAGAGGTGAATACCTTAACACATATAAGGGTGCTAACATATGGCACATTGCACTTGGTTGGGCAGAGTGCCCCTGACACTGTACAAATGTTCACACGAAGCAAGCAGTAGCAGAAACCTCCTATTGCCCTTCATCTGTAGATTTTTCTCTATGAGTTCTTCAAATCTGTGAGCATTTGAAATTGTTTTATTGTGGCCCAGAAATTGTTTTATTTGCTAAGTCCTGTGATCCGCTGTCAGTCCTTAAATTTTATAGACCATTTATTTTCATAATTCTGCAACAAGATGAATTCAGATATGGTTGTTTTATGCCTTCAACACACTCTTCTGTAAGATAGGTATAAACTCCTTTCGGTCATATATTTTGCAATTATATCTTTGTTTTGCAAAAGCCTTTTCTGCAACAGGTTTTTTTCCCCCACTGATAACAGCGGCTCCATTCTTGCTTAGCCCATAGCTGGTGTCAGTAGCTTTTTAAGAGATCATATAAACTGGGAGATAAACAAGTAAAGACAGATCAATTCAAACAAATTAAAAACACAGCATCAGTTGTACAGCAACAGGCATCAGTCTTGCATAAGAGCAACTGGCTTCAGTTCTTCTCGTAGAGTTTATAATTCATTATAAAGAAATGTCTAGTGGAAAGTATTCTTATTTTAACCACAACAGCCCAGTGGCTGAATTCTGTGCAGAGGAATAAGAAAAGATTTTTCTCAGATGACCTCATCAGCATTTATTATTTGAAGTTATCATCTTCCACTCTATTTTCATCTATACTGAGTCAAGAAAGTTTTTCACAGAAATACTGTGTAGTTGACTACTATGTGTGCAAGTAAAATCAATTCCAACAGTCTCAATGCAGACTATTTTATGACATTTGAATTTTTCTTTCCCCAAAGTGTATTCTCATTTATTTTCCCCTTCCTCATCATTTGCTATTAATTCAGACCATTTTCTTTCATTTGTTTTTTTTTTCTACTTTCCCTCGTGGGTTCTCTTTTTCATTAGAGATTTTTTCCTCTTCAAAGGATACTGCATTTCCTTTTTTTTTTTTGTATATGTATTTTTTATTTTTCCTTTTACTTTTCCCTTACTATTTTCCTCTTATTTTCCTGCCCTCTGATCACTTCTCTTTAAACTACTTTTTCACGACATGGCAATCTCTCTTTAACTCCAGAGACAGCACACATCTTGTTACATAGTCCGACTTTGATGCCAGTTCATCAGAATTGACCATGATCTGAATAATATATTTTGTGCCAATCATAAGCAATTACTTAATGAGAATTTAAGTCTGCTGTACATGATTATCTCTGTAAAAAAAGGTAAAAAGAAGGTTGCAGGTCATACCCACTGTTAGGTGATAAGAACATTCTTACAACAGATGATGGCGATGGCCTTTCCCTGTTGACTTTAAAGGGAACTCTGTGCTGGATCGTCTGCCAATGTTGACATCAGTGTCAGGGAACAGGCCATTGTGATGTTTAATGTGCTAAAACAGATGCAGTCTGCTAGTAAATGTCCCCACAGTCACAACACACGGACAAAATATTGCAGAGCCTCCTGGAGATATGCAGGAGTCAAAATATGCTGAACCTTTCCTGCAAGAGACCGAACTCACTTGTGAAAAACTGACCTTTATACAGCCAATCTGAAGCCCAGATAAAGCATTTCATTACTCACTCCCCATTACTAAAACTACAGTAATGGTCCTTCCCTGTGAAGCTTTTGCCATGGATATTTTAAGTGCAAAAAAAAAATCACATCTGGACTACTATAACTTTCTTTCTCAATGGTCTCTGAGTCTTTCTTCAACAATTGTGTAGACTCCATCTTTGAAGATGTTCAAAACCCATTTGGACAGAGTCCAGCGCAACCTGCTTGAGGTGAACTTGCTTGAGCAGAGGGATGGGAGTAGGTAATGTCCAGAGGTCCCTTACAACTTCAACAGCGGTTTTGCGGTTCAGTCAGAATTATTGAAACATTTAACTTTGCAACACTGTGGTGTTATGATTTGTTTCTATGTCTATTTGTCAAACATCTGTGAATCGTCACACATTCACCTCACCAGCATTTATCAGCAGGATGGATATGAGAGGCATCAAATGCAGATGATCAAATATGGTAGTTTTCATATGTAGTTGTCTGTTCCTCAGTGTTAGAAAACCAAATGAAGTCATAAATACCTGCTCAGGAACACAGTAACCACAGGCAGAATAAGAAGATAAAGAAACTTAGCTAGGAAGATAGAAGCAAGCTGAGCACACTTTCTAATCCCTGGATTCTAGATGGTATGGATTTCTTTAAAAGACAAGGCAATGTTACACCCTCATCAGTTCAAGTCTGTGTTTCTCTTCTATGACAGGATGCATAAGATCTTTTTTTTAGTTTTCTGTTATGTTTCCAGTTTGGAATAAACTGATCAAGGCATTTGTTCTCTGCAGAGCCTTAGGTAATAACAAGAAACTATCATTAACACTGGAACCAGTCTGCATTGTTAAATTGCATTGTTAACTCTGAATGTTTTCTAGCAACTAATGATGCATTTAGAGAGTTCCTAGATCAAGAGAATACTCTCATTTTAGAAAACTTCTTGGGTTAACAGAACTATACAATACTTATAAAGACAAATATAATTTTTTAGCTATTTGTAACATGACTGAATATAATACTTACAATAAATAATATTGGAGGAAGATCAGACCTGTTACATGAAAAGCTCATTGAAAACTGTCTTAAAGAAAGGCACTTGTGGCCTACAATTAACAAACTGATGATGACAACTATTAATTTTCCTTTACTTTCCTTGTATAGTTTTGACTCCTGGATCTTATTGTCTTACTGATTTGACTTGGCTGGTGGCAAGTATCCTTTGGCTACTTTCAGTTTATTTGCATTTTCAGGTGTATAATTAAACACAACATTGATCTTAGTATAATATCAAACATGGTTGATACAATGATAATTCCATAGTTATAATTTGTCATGAAGTGTCTCATAAAATATATTTTAAATGTTATAATATGTCCCCTTAAAATCTACAGTCTTATGACAGGTGTAGAGTAATTGTGGTTATTAATTAGGAGAAACATTGGTGCATTATTCAGGAGAGAACCTTGACAGTTGTTGTAGATAATGTCAAACTAAAGCACCAGATGTTTCTCTCTGAGCTGGCTAAGATTTTTACAAATACAAAAGCTTTTATAGATCTT
The DNA here is from genome assembly GCA_032275445.1 of Crypturellus soui. Lineage (NCBI taxonomy): Eukaryota > Metazoa > Chordata > Aves > Tinamiformes > Tinamidae > Crypturellus > Crypturellus soui. The sequence goes on from JAUBNY010000760.1 coordinate 1,486,754, forward strand.
ATAACAACAGATCAGTTGAGTCATTATTAATTACTTGGTCATTACTGGTCTGAGAGGCCTTACTTAGTCACTTTGCTTTATTTCTCAGTGATGAAATCCAGGTTAGTTTCTGTATCTTATACCTGTGTCCTTTGGCAATGCTCCTTGAACAATTCACATCTTAGGTATATAGAGATACTTTTATCATACATTTTCTTAGACTTCTGCTTATTTAAGAAGTCTAAGAAAATACTGGTCATCATCATAAACTGAAATATCTTTGCTGTTTACTTCCTGGGTAAATTTTTCCATTTCCATTTGCTTTTCACTATCATCAGAGGATTTAGCAGTCACAAAGCAGTTCTCTAAGGTACTCCACTGAAGCCTGAGATGCTTAGTACTCGGGACTGTGGCATTTCATTATTTTGCATCCATAGTAAATGATATTCTATTACTTAAATCATTTGTTCCAGAAAACCTGTAGTAGTAGCTGTCATCTTTATGTCTTACTGTCCTCCTTTCCTCTCCTACCTTCTAATATATGGTCATCCTCCAGAGCCTTCTTGGCTTGTACTACTATATCAACCATTAGCTTTTGAATTACTAGAAAAGATCAGAAAACAAAAATTCGAAGACATAGAATTAACTTAAACTAATAACAATTAAATGTGTAGCAAAGCGTATGTACCTTATCAGCGCTTGGAAAATGAAAAAATATGGGTCTACTATTCAACTGTTCAAGGAGGAAAGGGATGACAGTGGCAAGGAGGAAAAAAATACTTAATGTTGTTCAACTTTGACTGGAAAATGTAATACTCATTTGCCCTCAAAGGGTAAGAATTAAAACCAGAATATGTGTATATATACAAGAGAAAACCTACATGATGTGATTCATCTGGCATGTTTTAGACACTGACTTAAAAATGCAACTTGTGTCCTAGACTCTGCTGACTATGGACTAAATAAATCTCTTCTGATTGTAATGACAATGATGTGGGGTGGCTAGTTTGAGAATATACATCTACATTTAGTCATTTAAATCTCTCTTAGAGGGCCTAAACACAGGTGTATAGTGCCATTTTTGATGATTAAGAGAATTTGAAATATGCAGATAAGCTGCCTAATATGACAAAGATACCTATTGTGCCACTCCATGTCCTTCTGGAGTGGCAGCTGAAGACTCAGGATGATACCACATCTCTAGGGGCATCACATGCCTGTGTTTCTATAACTGAATCACAACCACAGCAATATTCATTTTTAAGCGGACCTGGGTAAATGCTACTCCTGAAAAAAATACAAGAATAATATAATTAAGCAATCTATTTGAAGCACTTAAAAACAAAAATATTGTAAATAATAGCATCATAGATGCTATTGTCAAAAAGGTAGCATGGTAGTCAACTCCAGTTTAGATTACCTTAATTTAAGAATCTATATATGACTGTCTTCTTATCAGCTGGTGGCTAAACTCCTGTTACATGCAATAGAGATCTAATCAACATAGTCAACGGATTTGTAGTACAATTTACTTCATCAAATAAAATATCTTCTTTAAGGTAGCAAAACAGTTCTCCATGGTCCATTGACTGACTGACTGCATATCTATTGATGATAGTGAGAATTTAGAAGAGATCTACATACAGATAGCTACAATTAGATGTTTTTAATGTCTTTAGATGTCTTAATCTGAGGCTGAATTTCAACCATAATAGTAAACCCAATTAGTGTCCTTTCTATGGTAATTCCTCTGAATTAAATAGCAGGAAGTTTAAAGGAAATATCCGTGTTCTAGTCACAGAAAATGCCATAAAGTGATAAACACATTATTGTCAAATAGGGAAATATGGGATTGATAAAACTACTCTGAAGTGCACATCTGCTTGAAAAACTACACTTTAATAGCAGTTATCATCTACTTGCTATTAAAATGAAAGGATGTATCAAAAGGACATCAGTCAAGATGAGTTTGGGGTCTGGTAAACTGTTTAGCAACTTCATAAATGATAGGGATGATGGAAATTACGGAGGTTATTATATTTTCAGGGACTTTTGCATAGAAATAGCTATAAACAGAGTTGAGGATGGTGTTAGAATTCAGAATAATCTCTATTATTTAGAGAAAGTATCTGGGAAAAAGATGGATGAAGGTAATTGAGAACAAGTGCAAAATACTTTACCAAAATCAAGTATTCCACTACACAAATACAAGATAGGTACTGGCTAGACAGTAGTCCTTCAAAAAAGCTATTATTGTTTGGTGGATGACAAGCTGAAGTCTAACTGAACTCTACTGTTGTACAAACCATGACAGAACAAAACAAATCTCCAACAGCTCACATCTGATGTGCAAACAGGACTGCAGTGTTTAAGACAAGTGAAATAATCCTTCCTTTAATTAAGCACTGATATAATGTCATTCACAGTGTTTCAGTCTGAGTTATAAAACAGGTTAATATTACTATGCCTGGGTCTGAGGAGCAGCCAGTATCTGACTTATAAAGCAGAGCAATTCAAGCACATCCATCCTGCAAAATTCACCTCCCATGAGATGCGGAAAGGATTGCAAGGCCTTTGAAAAAATGGCAGCTAGCTGATGCTTAAGAGCAACACATCCTATCCCACAGCTTAGAGTTAAAAGGCTTGAGACAGAAATAAAGCCTTAAGAAGCACTCCGCTGACCTACTGAATTCTCTGGAAGGCTACAGGTAGCCTTGTCCTGATTTTCTTTTTTTCCTTTACTGTTCTGTTTCTTTAGTCTCTGTGTGAGAACACACTGGTGTCATATAAAAATGCAAGGCCTGTTTCCTGTCTTCTGCTCTGGGAGAAAGGGGGGAAACCTTCCCTTTACCCCTTTTATGGTATGATTTCATCTGCAGATATTCCACTGAGTAATTGCATCAAAATGTAAATAATATTTTAGCTCATTTTACTTTTCTGCAGTCATCTGTTTATTTTCTAGGGCTGTGTTTGATCTTACAGGCATCATTAATCTTAAAATTAGGGTAATCTGGGTCTAAATACACACACATTTTTTCATTTGAAATTTCTTATCAACTTAATTTCCAACTCAAAAATGAAGCTGTTGAGTAATCAATAACCTTGTGCACCAGGAATAGCTTTGGTCACAATTTAATGACCAAGTCCTACTATAATAAAGGTAATGGCAATTTTTCTATTGACTACAGTATGAATCTTATTGAGCCCTAGGATAAACAAGTTTATCTGATGCTGGATTTGAAGGGTGAAGTTACCATTTTTTTAGACCATGATATGGTGGTATGGTTGGTAAAACAGACTTTGGGACACAGGAATTCTTCTTTACAGATTCATCAGATTTTATTAAACTTCATCTTTAAAAGGAAAAGGGTGATCAGCAGCACAGAGAGGAGAGAAAGAATAGTAAATGTTACAGAGAATTTGGGAGAAGTTTTTTTTTTTTTTTCTCTGCGTTGTAATCAGCAGAATAAATGCCAATTTAATTCTTTAGACTGGAGTTACAATTGCTTGAATATGGTCCCAAATTTATGTTTTTAGTTTTCTCACAACCACCAGCTCAGTGATGCTCGCAGTCAGATGTGTGGATGTGCGACCGTCCTGTCTGTTTGCTGCCAGGAGGGCTGAGGTCACATCACTACCCCGCCGAAATAAACAGACTTTCAGTTCAGAATATCCTTCCTCCTAAATTTCATCCTAACTTCTGAATGAAATAAAAAGAAAATCAGTATAATCATTGTTATAATTTACATTTTCTATATTTGTCTTACCTAATATAAAGAAATTGGAAAAACAGGACATTTCATCTGTGACCTAGTCTTGGTAAAACTCTCAAATGCTACTCAGGACGGAAACTGTTTTATACTACTCTCTTCAGTATGCACCATCCTTTCTGAAGCACATGTAATATGTTAAATACACTTTTCAGTTGCTACATATGTTCAACAACTTAGTTTAACCTCAGCTAAAATTTGCATCCTTTATTTTTCGTTTCTGTTGTTGTTTTAACCTTTTTGAAGATGTCTGCAATCACTCCATAGTTTTAAATGATTTTCAGGGGTGTCTATATTAAGATATCCTGTGGAAAGAAGATAGACTAAATGAGGCAGCCATATGATGGGCAAGACCTTCTTATCTGGGGATAAGGATTACACTAATGGGTATTTTAAAATCACTATTCATAACTTGCCAGAAGTGAAAATTCTCCTGTGAGGAAGATAAAATCTTTCATCTATTTAAAGAAATATGACTCACAGTTCGACTCCTTTGCATGGTTTGGCCAAACATGCTTGTTCATAGATGGAAATCCAACACGTATGGGGAACGTCTCTTGCCATGCAGAAAGCAGATCACGTGGCTGACAGCTGATACACGCGTAGTTCATTAGGTAGTAGAAGAGCAGCAGACAAGTTAGTGACACAGTGCCATTGTCTATCCCTGAAGGAATATACATGTAAGCAAACATAAAAGACTGTGTTAAACAATAGCTCATGCCTCAGCTTAACCAGTGCAACCTATCCTGCTGAGTGGTGGAAAAAGCTCTTAGCCAGGATACTTTTGTTATTCTCTATATTGTTTCAAGCTTTGACACAAGTTTTTTAACCAACACAAGAAGACAGAAGAGTCTTTTGAGACAAACAGTGCTACGTTTAGGCATTTTAGGAACTTTCATCTCCCCATGTGCCTCAGTCCCATCATAATGGGAAAGTTCCCCAGTTCCCCATTTGCTTCAGGAACTATGGCTCCTCTATTGCCTGGTGAAGTCCCTAATCCCGGATCTCCTCCCAGGGGAATTGCCTTGGACCTGGATTCCCAAGCAGTGCAACCACCAGTTTGCATCAGGCTTGGAGCAGCAAGCGGAAGAGCAGGAGATCTGGCAGCCTTTAAAAGCTTTCCAGAAACCATCCATCTCCACAGGAGATGTCTCTTAGGAAAGAAGTCCCAGTCTGGGGACTTCAGCATCTGGCTGCTGCGGTTTTAATTAGCTCTTGTGCTTTCCTCCTGGTGCTGGTAATAGATTACGTGAGGTGTCCCACACACACCCTCCTGGGGAGGAAGATGCCACCAGCAGGGGCATCTCAGGAAAAATCTGTGAATGAGCTGCTAAATCCCAGCACAGATATAAATAAGCGGCTGAGTGGGTGAGCGCAAGGCGTCAGTGCAGCACCCACACAGGGACTCCTGGAGGCATTTCAACATGCAATTTAGCTCTGCTTCCAGGTTCGGGCTGTCACCCAGGCGAGCACTGTGGCACCCGGTAAGGCACTGGGGCAGAACATGAGTCCACCTGATGGTCAGGCTTTACCTGCTGAGCACTCAGCTGACCGAGGCACTTGAGCCTACCAGTGGGACATGGATGATTTCCTTAGTTAAAATCATTGTTGCTGGCCTATAGCTTTGTTTGAAAGCAAGGCCCATGTCAAGAACATAAGATGCTTTAAGGAAAAAGCCATCTGGCCTCAGATGTATGCTTTATTTTAGTAAATCTTAAGCCTACTTCCCTGATTTTTCACCATATTTCTCAATCTTGTCCTCCTCCAGGAAAATAAAAGGGAAAAAGCAGGGGAGGCGGAAGAAAAAAAATTGAACAAAGGTGTCTCTGCAACTCATTTGTATGCTTTGCTGAAATTGTCCTTCTTGCTGACTTATTCTACTTGTTTATTATCCTTTACATAAAATAGTTCTGCTTGACTTCTTAGTTTCCTCTTTATCTGAGATCATTTGTCATTTTTGTTTAATGCCTAATTGGTTCTGAAAGCATACATCAGCCTTACCCATATATTTACATTAGTATAAATATATACATGCATTTATATAAACTTATGCACATATAAGCAAAATAAAATTTCTAGTTGGCCAGGCTTTTGTCTTTTCAGCAATAATAAATTTAACAATTTTAACTTTTCATTGTCAGCTAGCTTATTGAAGGTGATTACCTTCCTGCTTGCTTTGTTTAGGGAATTATGTGGAAAAATTGGTACCATTATTAACTGAATACACAGTATCAATATTTGATGCAGATGTGACGTGTTAGCATCATATAAACAATTCCTCAAGAAAGAGAAAAGTAGAAGTTATGAGATGTGGAAAAGCCAAATTATGAAATCTCTCAATAAGTAGCAAATGATAGGTTTCAAGGATAGGTTTGGTTTTGAAGTTGCATTGTCATTAACAAAATAATGAACAGAAAAGATTTTAGTGTGTTACTAGTGTGCTGCTTCGAGGAGCTCCTGGCAGGAGTGCGTCCCTGCAAGCCTGCCAACAGGATCGAGGTAGCTTCCCGCTCCAAAAACTATTACAGGATGAGAGGAGCCACGGATTTGTGAAATCAAAGACAATGATTCACTAACCAGGCACAGGCAGAAGTTGTTCTTTTCTGGACACCAGCCACTTTGCTGACGGACAAGAATTTCTCTCCATGTTTACAAATGTGTTTCCCTACCCCCAGGCATCTGCGTCTCTTGTGCAGCTACGAGGAGCTTGCCGATGACCTGCACCGAGATCCTTTGGACGGCTTCCCATTTGACTGGTACCAGCTGATGAGGTGACTGCACCAGAATGTGCATGGAGCGAGGGCAGCCCGTAGGCTCTGCTCTAAGGGGCTAGAGACACCTTCAGCGGTGGAGCTGAGGTGGTGGTCGGCCCAGCAGAGAGTCAGAGATGCCTGTAGCCAATGCATTGTAGCCCCACAAAAAAAAAAAAAAAACGAAAAAAGAAAAAAGAAAAAAGAAAAAAGAAAGAAAATCAAGGATCGGCACTGTCCTTCACATTTTTGAAGCAGAAGCATTCAGTTTGTTGTGGTAGATTCTTTGTCTCTGTTGGTATTTTTATTGCCTCTTCCCATGATTACTTCACACATTTTTTTTTTTGCCTAGCTGGATTTTGTTTGCTTATTTCTACTTGTGTGTGTGAGTGGGTGTATTGCACATATAAGTAGATCATTTCTGTGTTTAGAAAAATGAGGGAGAGCTGTATAAAACTTAAAGATTAAAAAAAAGAAATCCCTAAATTATTGTGTGCCCTTGTGGCTTCTAAATATGCCATAACACTTTTAATAAAAGCAGGAATTTATCTGAGTGCTTTTGTCCAATACAATCTTTCCCATACAGAAGTTCATTACTCTGCCTCATTTTTCTGCCTTTTTATTTACAGTATGACATTTCGGAAATGTCTGCATTTCAGTGGGGTTATACAGTGTATATATAAAGTGTTTGCTGTCTTTTGGATTGATGGATTGTATGAAAGGACCAAAACATGACATCTAGTCTGTGGCCTACCTTGCAGTGTGTACATGCACAAAAAAAGGCATGTGAGCTTGATGGTACAAGAGTATCCTCATTCTTTAAATCTGGGAACCCTGGGAAGATCCCAGCAAGTTGTCACATAGAAAAGCAGAGAGCGTTGTATAAACTTCATTATAATTGCATTCTTTTTCTATGTCAAGAAAAGCTCACATTCATTTCACCCAGCTTTGAGCATCAGTGCTGGCTGGTCGTAGTCTTTGTGGCGCACATATCAGCTCTGCTTAAAATCTAAATTTTCCTCTCTCTGGAAATGTCTTTTCCCAGAGAGCGCATGGGGAGCCTAGCACAGTCACACAGGAAGCTTCAGAAAGCCTGAAGTCATGGAAGCTGAAGAGTGAGAATGCTTGCAAAGGCTAAATCCACTAAGACCACGTCCATATTAGTGAAATATCCCACGCCAGGACATGGGTGCGTGGCCTGGCATGTGGGTATCCCTACTGCTGGATGTCAGTGCTGCTCCTGGTGTGGTTTTGGCCATGCCTAGCAGCCTCCTAAGCAATGTCTGGGCATTGGCATGAGCTCAATAGGCAATTCGGGTAGAGTGACCCTGTTTGGATGGAGGTGTGGGGGGGAAATACACGGACAAGTCGGTTTAACTGCATGGCTCTGAGCCATGACACGCCAGCTGGCCTCAGGGCTGGAGAACGGCGACTGCCCTATTGTATTTGCTAAGGCAGATGCAGCCAAGGGGACTTGAATGTTGCAACGCTTAATTATACGTGTTCTACCACCAAGTGGAAAAAGACAAGGCTCTCTCACTGAAGCAGGAGTGTTAGCAAAATAAAATAATCAAGGAACTTGTAGATATATACAGCAGAATATGTTAAAGTACAAAGTAAGACTTGGGCCAAATCTCAAAAAAATATGTAGATACATGTTTCCATTTGCGATTTTCAGACACGAACCCTTTCTCTGAGACAGGCAACCCTATTAGGGCAGTTCTTTTCATACAAAGGTTTATTGCTACACACTTTCAGGCAACAACTATATTGCAAATAGTAGATGAACTAGGAACAAAGCTGAGAATTCAGATTAGTCTCTCTGTCCTTAATTAATATTTAGTTATGCAAAATAAAACAGTTTGGGCTGGACTGGACGTAGAACAAGTCTGATGCTGTAGGCTGGTGGCTAGAAAGACCCTAGATACACAGTCTTCAGTGCCCAAAGACACTGAAGCAAAGAATTAAGCAAACTGTCACAGTGGAAAAATCTTGGTTTCCCCCGCTTTTTTTTTTTTTTTTTTTTAAATAAACTATCCTACCTAAAGCATCCTGTTTCAGTTTACATGTGAACTGCTAGTGTAGTGGAGTGCCCTGAGATGCTGGGCTGCTGCTCATACAGACTGAAGATATGGCAGAAAGATTGCTGGAGCCCTTCATCTGTGTCATTCCATGACAGGTTTTCAACCAAGAACATCAAGGCAATGGGACAAAAAGGAGATGCCTTGCGCATGTTTCTGGAAACGGTCCAGTTCAGAATTAGAAATCGTCTCCGAGATCTCTTCAGACTAAGGTCCTGGGAAGAGTTTGTGGCTTCTCCTGTTCAGATGAAGAGCTGAAGAGCTAGAGTGAGATGTGCTAAGAAAGACTTTGGATTTAGGTCCTGTTTCATAAGCCTGAATACTGCCTTTTTTGTGTTTGCTGTTTGAGATCAGTGCCTTTTTAAGTAGAAAACATTTTTAGGCGTACTATTTTGTCCATCTAAGTAATTTGTAAACTGATAACTTTTATTTATGTCAGTGCTTTATCCAGCACTGAACTAGCTCATGCTGGTACCTTTCTCTTTAGCATTCTGAGTATTTCCAGCTGGTGACACCAAATAGCCTCCATTTCCTCATGTGGAACACTCACCAGTTGTTCTTCCCCCTCCTCCTTTCCTTTTTATTTTTGCTGCTGGAAGGATGTGGGTGATGATTTATAGAGCATGTCCAATTGGCTCTGTTTGTCTGTGCTGGCCTGCTTCATGCACACTGAGGTCAGTGCTGTATTTGTAGGTAACCATCCAAGGAAAACACCTCACAGCAGGCAAAAATGCTAACTAAGTAAAACAAACTCAGGAATGTGATCATCTGTTTAGCAAAGTTTTCAGCAGTCCTTTCCATTACACTAAGCTTTCAGTCTGGTTCTACGAATCCAGAAGTGAGCACAGCACTGAAATACCTCAGACATCTTCAAGTACACCGGAGAGTTGTTTTTTCAAGCATGTTCAGCTGGGGGGAAAAGGAAATCTCCTTTTTATAAATGGGATTATCAATAAATATATTTTAGTCCAAAATATCCAAAGGAGAAAATTAAAAAAAAAAAAAAACCTTAAAAGCTATGTTTTTATTCATGTTTTAAAAGGCAAAACTATAAACAGAGAACATTTCCTGTTGCCCTTTGCTAACTGCAGAGTGGGCCCCATTACTTACTTCCAGCATGATCCCCAAAGAGCGTTTCTGCTAACATCAGGGGGAGTTTTAATATCATCTGTGGAGCAGTGAGCTGATCTTTGCCTCGTGTTTTAGGTAGTTGTGAGGTCAAAAGCATCTTTCATCTTGATTCAGGGTGCACTGAGTGAAGGAGTCCTCTCTTTGCCATGGGGGCACAAAGTGATGCTGATTGCCCTCTTACTGCTGTTCTGGGGAGCCCCAGGGCACACGGGAAGGAATTGCGGGGGCTGCAGGGTGGGAAGCAGTGAAGCCACAGCCACAACTTTCTTCCTGGAGCTGTCTGGCCACAGGCAGAGGAGCAGCCTGCATTTTACTGATGAGCGGTTTCCTTGAACAGGTATAAAGAAGAGCACATGGGAGGGTAATTAGGTGCAAGCATGTGATGCACGGAAGTTTCGACGCTGGCAGTGCCTGGCTGAGCCGCCACAGCGGGCGGTTACAGGGCCGCGTGGTGGGCAGCCCACCAAGCAACGGCAGGTAAGCTGCCTCTGAACACGGTGGCTCTCTACCAGCCGCCCGCCGCGCCTGGCCATGGCCACAGCCTCCTCGCCGCTCTGTGCGCTCCGAGTCACGCCGTGCCCGTCTGGCACGGCCCCGGCTGCAGCGCCGCAGTGTTTGCTTTGTGCTCATCGGTTCGTATCTGACTGCATTTCGTACGGGATGCTAGAGGGACAGCAAATCACTTGCAAGTGGTGGTTCACAGCGTGTGCAAATGTTTCTTTTTTTTCCTTTTTACCCAGCTCTGCGACCCAGCTGAAGATTTATCCCTGTAGAAGCTGAGAGCTTGCTTTTTTTTTTTTTTTTTTTCTGGCGAAAACTACAACT
>JAUBNY010000760.1:1508304-1521459 GCA_032275445.1 Crypturellus soui
GGTTCCTGCAGTCTGGCTGAGCAGCGGGCATGGGGCAGAGAAGCTGCCTGTGATCACTAGCACCTGACATGGGCTAGCTCAGATTTCCAGCTCAAAGTTGCACTCCCTCCGTGGGGCAGGACCTCAAATCCCCGCCACGCTCGTATGACATGGAGGGTTGGTATGAGGGGAGCCTGGACACCCCTGGCATTGCGGCACCACAAAATCCCCGCATCCCGCATCAGGCTCCCAACCGTGCCCGAGGCTGGAGTGCGCCTGCTGCCACCACAGTCCCGCTGGGGCACCCATCATCCTGCCCAGCAGAAGCCCCCTGCTGTGGATCTTGACCCGTTGGACCCATCCGCGGGACATAACGCAGGGTTCTCGGGAGCCACATGCTCTAGGGCTGGGTTTACCCCTGGTGAGCACAGTCTCCCTGACGCTGGAGACGCATCTCGTGCAGAATCTCTTTTCCTGTGTCCTCCATAAAGAACTTTTAGCAGCGCGTCCTGCAAAGGAGAGCAGGATCTGAGAAACAAACGAAAAATTAACCCAGCCTGTTACGGCAGCTTCTCATGCACGACAACTGCAAAACCGGCCTTCACCATATGCTAAAAGTATCATATATTTCTTATACCTGTGGGAAAGATTTTTCTCTTATACATGAAATGGACTGTATTACAAACAGCTTGTTAAATGTGTGACAGATCGACTTGAAACGATGGTTCTTGTACTCTACAGGCCTGCACATTTGCTAATAAACTGACTACATATACAAACAGTCTGTTCCAGGGTTTAAGCTCCTATTACACTGGTTCATGTTTCAACATGCAGCCACTCTGTAGTTTGTGTTTTCAGCAGAACGAGTAAGTGGATGCATATGCATTACGATTCCAGACATCGCTCCATACCAGATGTGGTGCCTTTATTTTTAGTACTGCAGGAGTGTCTGCTGACCCTTTCTCACCCCATGTCTAATGAAAGATTGACTGCTCTGGGTTTTCTTATGGTGAATTATATATTAGAGGACAGTGGATTTAAAAATTAATTCAAGATTAATTTAGGGATGACTGCACATGGAATTATTTGGCCAGCAGATGAAAAATGAAAATTTCACTACAAAGAAAAAAAATTGTAGAAGTGTCAAATTTTAATCCAATTTTCTATAAAGAATGATCGTGTTCTGAGACCCTTCTAAGGACTACAATTAATCATTCAGAGTGATACCCCTTTTCCACTTGCTATGCAAGCTCCCCTCTGAGCCAAAGCACCCTCCCTGCTCCTCTGAAGCGGGGATTCATGTGCTCGGTCAGTAAAATAAATTAGCACTGTACCAAATGGTTCCAAATTCAGGAAAACACAATAGCTGAAGCATACACTTAAGTGAAAGGAGACACAGCTATTGCATGGACAAAAAGAGGAAAGAAAGAAAAAAGAAAGAAAAAAGTACCACTTCTAGCCAGATTTACAGCTTCTATGAAGGCTTGTAACTTTTTAGGCAAATGAGAAATGAATCAAAAGCCAGAAAATGGATCTCTTTCATTTGAGGCTCTGTTAAATTTTAATGGCAATGTTAGATATAGTACAGACACCCCTGCTTCACTAAATCAAAAGGAAATACAAAGTCAACTAAATTTTATCTTATATGTTTAGCTGTTGTGGGATTTTTATATTAAATAAAATAAGAAAAGACTGTAATGAAAAGCAGGCTAGAAAGATGGATGCTAGGAGCTCACCTTACTGACTAAGAACAAATACTGCATAAACAAATACTACATAAAACAAATAGTTCCTTTTAACTAGTAAAGACTGGACTAACTAAAACCCTCCACTTGTCATGAGTTGAATGGTATTCTCCCCTATTTATCCTGTTTCTGTTTTATCTATTTTAATATTACAGAATTCTTATTTTCTGTAGCAATTTTTGTTTCCTGGACGCAGTGTGCATGGAGGGTGAAGAGAGGGAACAGAGAAAATGCACTATGTCCTTTAACTGTCAGACTGACCTCCAAGAATAATTTTAATGTATTCTCATATCCACAATTTATTTTCTATCAGATCTTAAAAATTAGCAGTGTCCATTTTTCAAAGTGGTGAATGAACTACAGATGGTTATGCAGAGGGAATTGTAAGCTGAAAAGGACTGAATAAAATTGAATATGTGTTCCATTGTGGAAAATTTAAAGGCCTTGCTGCTACGTATGAATAATACTGAACACACAGACTGTGTTAAGGACAAATTAACTGGGCAGCCATGGATGCAGGATAAAAATTGTGTCAAATCAAGGGCTGCAGACTGCAGGAGCATGGCAGCTCATCTGCATAAGCTCTCCCTACCTCTCTGCCTGCTTTGTACCTCTCTCAAGCTTGTTACCCTACTAGAAAGGGACTTTGGCAAGCAGGCTCATTTCTTGCTGAATCAGCAGTCTTGATACGAATTGATTTCTGCATCTTCCACCTCATGAAAGGCAGAAGATGTTTTTAATTGAACATGGCCTTAATTTACAGGACATGGCTGGGGCAGAAGACGAAAGGTTGGAAATGGCAGCAAATGCATGCTGCATTATACATACTGTAAAAATGATAAGATCTTTTATATATTGACAATTAATGGTTATTTATTATGTGTCATTTACCAGAAGACAATATATATCCCTTAATATATATAATAGACACATAAATGCAATAAAACTTAATTCTGCAAAGTAAATGCAAAGGGATAAATATATAGAATATGTGTGCTCTCTTAAGTTTAAGTTGAAGAAAAACAGGACCCTATTGTTCCCATGATCAGATACAAATGATACTAGAAATATTTTTGATGATAAGATCACTACATTTCAAATTGATCTGTAAAGTTCAAATACATATATTTTCATTCTACTAAATGGAGAAGGATAATTCAGCTAACTATGTTTTAACAGATTTTTTCATATTCCTCACAGAATTGTAATAGCCATTACATTTAATTACAGCCAAATCTTTTTTTGAGTTTTTAAGTAAAAAGTATATAACAAAAATCTCTTCTCAGGTGTACGAGATGTATAAGAGGTCTATTCTCAATAGCCTTGTGTGACATGTATGAAAATCAAGTGTTTCCCTCTATATGCAAGGGTTTCCTTTAGGAAAGCTCATCTCCAAGGTGTCTTGGTGCAGTGCTGACTTGAATTTTAACTGAAAATCTTGTGATTTAAATGTATGACTGCCAAAATTGATTTCTTTTATCATTTTGGGGAAGTTTAGTGTTCTTGGACAAAAGCATAGGTACTTATTTAGGAATGTACTGATCTCTGCAAAGCATGCTGTAAAAAAAAAAAAAAGTTGGGTATGTGGTCAGTCTTGTAAAATTAACAGCTACCACATCCGAAATGGTTTGAGACGTAACATCATCTACTAAGATGAGTGTAAGGCCGCGAGCCAGGAGCTCCTGAGGTTTATTCTGTCTCAGCTCAGCTACAAGCTCGCTTTGCAGCACGGGGCAAGGTTGCAGCCCAGGGGATAATGATTGCTTTGTTTTTGCCTCATTGACTTAAATGTTTCTATTCCGTTCTTTCCTTTTTATTTTCTATTCCAGCCCATGGTAGAATATAAGCTTATGAGGCAAGAACAGTACCTGACTGAATAAGCATGTATTCTGGAAGGGATATAAATCTCCAGGCTTGAGGGCAAAAGCCGGTCTGCAATTCTAAACAAGGGAAACTTTGCTTCCAGGCAGATTATCTCCAAACTGCCAGCTGTAGTGTTTCTTTGTCTGAAGCAGCTGGTACTGACCACTCCTGGAGATAGGATACTAGGAGAGATGGATCACTGGTTTGATCCAGTATGGCAATTCCCAGGCTCTTCTACAGTGCCAATTATATTACTGGCAGTCAAAAACAATAATAAGATTACTGAGAGGAATTTAACTAATGAGATCAAATAAAGAATCAAAATTTGGTGGGGAAGGGAAGGTCACTGTATTGCCAGATGTCCACAAGTTATTGAATCAAAGGAGTTTTTTTGTTTGTTTGTTTGCTTGGTTGGTTGTTTTTTCTCCCCCATGGTAATTTTAACTACAGCTTTTCAGAGCCTCTACTTTCAGAACCTTTCTAACATAATTTTAGAGAGATCGATGGCTGCATAAAATAAAGCTTGGGAAGAAGGGTGACATATAATTAATGGAAGTAAGGGAGAAGTGGGAGGAAGGAGTAGAAAGTTTGTGAAAGTTTGCAGGCTGGAAGTGTACAGATTGGGAAGTGATGGATGACGCTGAATTGCATAAGGAGCCACAAGCAGGGAGGCAGGAGAAAGAGAAACCTTGCTGCTCTCTCCTCAAAGAGTACATTATGCAGTGTGCTTCCCAACAGCAGCCTGGGAATTAAAATGATGCCAACAGTCAGAAGCCAAAACCTGGGAACAGCAACACACTGAACTCCCTCTGATAGCAATGGATGCTTGGAAATTGTGAGCAGAGAACAGATTTGAGCTCTGATTAGGGGCAGCAGCTCTTGTTTAGCTTCACCTTCCTAATAAATTCTGTTGGCAGAAAGGACGGGGAGCCCCGGCTCTGCTGGAGTGGCGTTAGTCGGTAGGTTAGAGCACTGCGATCCCAGATGGCCGAGGCAACGCCAGCTGGTAGCACTTGGACAAAGAGTTCAGTCTGATGAAACACAGCCTGACAGCTGGTATCAGATGCTGGAGAATTGTAACTTTCAGAGAACGTGTTGCTATTAGAATCATGACAGAAATTTCAGGGTGTGGGGGGGAATATCAAAATTTGGTAGACATTAGAAGAAGATCTCATCTGCTTTGAAAGGAGAGCTCAGCCAGGCTTTTCGGATGTTGCCAGCTGAGGAGATGGTCAGCAGTTTCTAAGGGCCAAACTGTATGAACTTAGTAAGTTATTCAGAGGAATCATTGTCGGGTTCCAAAACCAAGCCTAAACTTAAGATAATTAGCTCATTTGCTATATAATGCATTCAGTTGCATTATTGTCTTTTAGTCATTATAGTGCCGAAGGGACAAAAATTCAGGAATCAAACCTTGTAAAGATCTACAAAATAAAAGCCAATATTTTTGACTGCATGTAAAGATTGACCAGAAAAGCAGGATCCATATCATGAAATGACTTTAAGGAAATATGTTTCATGGGTATGAGGCTGCATTTTGTGACAGCTGAAATTTGTAGACTTAAAAGTGAATTGTGTTGTGGGTAGTGAAATTTAGAGGTGCCCAAGGCATGTGAAATAGAAATGGAGGACAATTTTGTTGTTAGAAAAATATTTGGACTGGGCATAGATGGAAGAACAGACGAGCATTTGGCTATCCCTATGCCTTGACCATCAGAACTCAGGGAGGCAGCCAACATACCCTCAGATACTTTCTTTGCCTTATTTTTACTGCCTACAAGCGAGGTATCGAGTCTAAACTCATCATCCAGGCTTTCTCAATAGTGTAGGGAGTAAAACATGATTCTGTTTTAAAATACCTCTTATGAACTGTCATGTCAGATGACAATTGCTGTCCCTTGAATATAGAGTTTAGATGGCCTGCCCAGAGCAGATGTTTTCAGTGTTTGGATAGTTAAAGGCTGGGTTGATCAGCACTACTGTGTTTAAGATGATCCCTCTTGGCACAATTTCCTATCATCTAGGTTAGGTGAACTCCTCCCCCCAGTCCCTAGCACATTATTATTTTGTCTCCTATTTGCCCATAACCAATTCTTTCCTGCATTGCGGGAAAACTAGTACCTCACTTAGGACTGAGGATCCGGTTACAGTTGTGAGCACTGAGGTATCCATGCCTTTTGTGGATTTATGTCTAAAGATCAAGGAAATAGGACCTTGAAAATTGTAGAGCAGATTAAAAGCCTGGGTGAACTATAGAAATGGGTGTCAACACCGAAACACCAAGCCCTTCGCTATCACACATGATGATCTTACATGGAATAATCATGAAAAACATAAAGAGGATTTTTTTTTCACCACCGTATATTTTAATAGGAAAAACTTTCCATTCTTGTAAATGTATATACACTCTTCTATTTAATTGTTTGGCTTTCAGATTTTCAAGGATTTCTGTTTCATTCTTTTTCTACTTCTTCATCTTTTCCATTTAACCTCAAAAATAAAAGATAGAATGCAAATGAGACAGCATAAAAGGAAAAACACAAGCAACTTATAAAATGAAAGCCCTAAAACACAAAACATTTTGTTTTCTAAATTTGCTTTAAAAATCCTATAAAAGATTCTAAATTTAAAAAGTTGTTTTCAATGTGTGAAAGAAGCCAACAAACTAACTTACAAAACAAAATAATGGATGATATTGCAGATCCTTTCATCTCCTTTAAGAGCATCATTAGAGCAAAAGGGCAACCTCATTCTTCTTTCAGAACTCTAAGGACACAGATACTTTAATTTTCCTTGATAGAGTCTAAAAGCAGAGATAGTATCCAAGACCCAATCTGAGAAAAGCAACACAAAAACACTTGCTCTCTTTTCCATCTGTATTTCATAATTACTCTGAATTACTCTGAGTCAATAATCAATGCCATTTATTCCAGTGAAAATTATTTAATGGCTTAGAGCCATCAAGTTGTAACTCGTTCAATAACTTGCATGTATTTCCTCTTTCCCCTTTCCCTCTCACTGATTTTCACATACACCCACTGACTGCATAATGTTTCAAATTAAAAGGAAAAAGTGAGGGCAGGAAGTGTTACTTGTACATCAGTTTATAAAAGTCCTAATTCTCATTGGTGCTTTTAAACTGTAATAAAGAGCATAGTAGTATATTTTTGTTCACTTAGAGGAATAAAATATTTATTATTTTCATTACTGAATACAACTGGAAAACTGTTTTTCTTATCTTTCTTCCTTTTATTCTTCAGTGAAGTATATTTTTTTTTAGCTTTTTTTTTTTTTTTTTTTTTAATCATAGTGACTCTACAGGAATCCCTGTGCTGTATTTTATCAGCCCAGAAGCCCATCTGAAAAAGCAACCACAGAAAGCGAGGTTCTAACAGGAGAAATGGGCACTTAGCAGAGCTCCCTTAAGCTGCGCAATTAAAAGAGCTGTCATTTTTCTTAGCAGCGCTTGGCAGTGGGCATCAAGCTGCCACTTGGAAAGGCGCCAGCGCTACACACCATTGACTGCCCTTCCAGCAGATGCACATTTGCCAAAGTGTGCAGTGAACGAGGTGAAAATGGAAGCACAAGCTGCGCAGACCAGCAGACATCAGCACTCACCTTTGCATTGCTAAAGGGCTCGGCAATGAAAGGTGCAAGGGCCTGGGAATGCCCACATCCGCCTGGGAATGGAGCCGGAGGCAGGGCCCTCCAGGCAGTTGTTTTCAGAGCAGGCTGCAAGCAGCAGCAGGGAAGGCAGCATGAGGAGCGTGATGATGGGCAGCAGTGTCCAGAAACCCAGGGAGGAGCCTTGCGAGCTCTGCGAGGAGGTGCTCATTCCCTCCCTCCCTCTTCCCCAGCACGGGCATGCCGGGCAGGTGGTGGGGTGCTCTAATGTCTCCTCTTGATTTGTTTGTCTGATGAAAAATAATGAAAGGGATGATCCTCAAGAGTCCTTGGAGATTCCATTAACTCTGCAATTTGAACATATTGATAAGTTGATGATTATTTTGAAATGAACTGAAGAAAGTGAAAGGGAAGAAAAGGAAAGACCTGTTTCACGTGCAGAGATTTTCAAGCTTAGGTACTATTTCAAGTGTATCAAAATACAGTAAAAAGACCAGAGGTTAATTATACTGGCATGATAGCTGGAACCACATTATTATAATTCTCTTGGAAAGCACCATGGAGCATATGGAGTGAATGAGGGGCCTATGTGTGCGTAATAAGTTCTGTATGGGGATAAGGTGAAGGAGCAAGAGCTCTCTTGTGTGTAAAGAGGCACTAAATAAGGGGAAGAAAATCATTTAACTACTTGATGTACTAAGTTTGTACATAGTAACATATTCAAGGTGCCCTATCCTTTAAGCAGTAACATACATAAATTCACTCACTGATGTGATTCATCTTCATTTCATGCAGCAAACACTATTGCAAATTATCTGTAGAGCAGATACTGGAGAGTTTTCTCCTCACAGACATGCTCACTTTGCTTTGGAAGCTTGATGTTTTGTGCTGTGCAAAAACATTGTGTTTGCCTCCTAAAACTGCCTCCCTGCTACTGCATTTTCCCTTTGTTATCTCTGAATAGGTTTCTGTGTTTCCTATTTTCTATCATCTCCTCACATTTTTTGTGCAGAGATGCAATGATCTCTGAGAGTTATTCTCAGTAACAGAAAACACACGAAATTAGAAGACTTCCACAAGGATATTGCTCAATTCCAAAAGGTTCTACTGCTGGTTTGAAAGGGTGAGCAGTAGCTCACTTTTACTTAACTTAAATCTAATTCTTACGTAATTCTTGTTACCACATCTAAACTAATCATATAGGTCTCTGCTAAAGTAAGTAGTTAGACTTTACCAAAGGTTGAATCTTAGACACTGATTTCTGGCCTGAATTTTTCCATGTGCTCATTTTTGTCTATGAGAAGATGCTTAGACATCAAACTTGAACAAGGTGACTAAATTTTAGATAGTTCAAGGTGGATATAGTTAATCCAGCCCAAAAGACTAAATTTGTAGTCACTTTCATTAAACAGGATAAATTGCACCTTGGCAAAGAATTCAGTGAGAATTCTCAGTAAATAACATAAATTACGTCTTCTAACTAATCTCCTTTCAATTTGATCTATACTGACCTGAATAGGGTGCTTACTTTATGAAAAATTATGCAATTAATAAATAGTAAATTACTGTGGAGTTAACAAAAGGAGCCTCCTTCTGCTCTGAAGTATGATGTAGCTCTGCACTTAGTTCAGTGCAACTAAAGTGTTTAAATCTTCCAGAATTAGGATCATGTAATTAAATATACCACAATATGTGGTATAAAAAAGTGTTAAATTAAGGTAACAAAAGCTACCTGGATTTTTTTTTACAGTGATTATTTTTGCTTCTTTTATATTGTTGTAGCAGAATTGTTGCATGTACTAATTGGAATAAGGTGAAGGCAGGCCTTAAACATACAATATTTGCTGAGATCATTCCCTGAGCTTTGCCTAAATAATCTCTTACAATCAATTTTAGGAATGTATTATTTGTTTGGAACTTACAACTTTTCCACTATAAATTAGAAAGGGAGCCCAAACTTTTGAAAGCAAAAGCTCATATGCAAGTTCACTGTATATTTATTTTCATTGATAAAGATCGCTTTTTTGATGTCTATCTGCAAATGACTTAAGAAAAGAATAATAAGAAAGGAATAATGTAGAATTTACATTGCTTGTAAGTAAGTGTACCATGTAAAGTAGCTATTTTTGACAATTTATCTGAGCTTTACGGAATAAGATTACAATATCCACAAAAAGGCTATTTTCCAAACTATGGGGCACACATTCACTTCAGTAATTATTTTTTTCATTTTCTAGTCATAAAACCAATCTTCATACAAACAGCACCCATTCTTTTTTTTTTCTAACAGAAAATAAAATAATAACAATCTTGTTCTGTAGAAGACTCTCAAGGACAGCAGCTAAAAGTTTTCCTCCAAACTCATTCCTGTCTTCTGCTGAGAGAAAAGGGAAGCAGCAAATATGGGAAAATATTTAATAACTTTTATCTGTTTACAAATATTTAAAAGTCAACCACTGACTTAAAAGTTCAGGTTTTCTAGGAATCAGCGGTTATAATAATGTGTCATTTATTTAGTGCAAATAGGTCATTAAATGGAGCATTTTTGCTACCACATCCAATAATATCTGGTGGAAATACTATGAAGAATTAAGCACTAAGGACTGGAAAATAAGGTGGTAAATAAGCTTAACCTGTTGGGCTAAATGAAGAGAAGGATGAAAAGTAACTTGATCATAGTGTATACATACTTATGTTTGGAAATTAAAAATAATTAAGCAGGGACATTTCAGTCTTACTGACAAATGTGTATTTGAATAAATTAGATTTTTAGCCAGTGTCTCAAAGCCGTCTGTATTGTAAGCCAGAAGCTTTCCAGCAGTTGGAAGCTGAAGTTAAATACATTCAATCTTGGGATGGGCAATTTCTTAGCAGAGAGCGTAGCTAAAGATCAGAACACACTGTTGCTTCATATGAAGATTCACCATTAATTTGAACACCACTGTAATGTAGGCGTGCATTAATCCAGCTTCTGAGAGAGTCTGTATAGTTTGTGTGAATTGCTGAAGGGAAAGCACTGACATGTATGTGCTACAGGCTGTCTAATGGATTTCTTGTCATTGCAAGTGTAAAGACATTAATAGAAACTTTAGTCTGTCCTGTTGCTCTGAAATGCTTTCATCTTGTTCATCTTGAGCAGATAGGGATAAGTGGATGAAATTCAATGGCTTCAGAGTACTGATGATGCAGTGTATCCCTCTGGACTTCAGCTCTATGCCATGACCACTAGCTGTGAAAGATCTGCAATAGCTTTTGAAGGAAATCCTTTATGCTGGAGCCTTGCACGAGCAGTACATGGCACTGGTCCACTGGGCCACGCTGGTAGAGCCGTCGGGAACAAACAGGTTCTAACATGTAGTGCCACATCTGGAGGTGCACCTGGGGGTGCAGAACAAGCCTATCCATGGGTTACTTGCTGTAGCCAAAAGCAGCCCATCGGCACTGCGGGTGTCTTACTTGGAGCTTCACTGTGGAGTAAAGTCGGTCATGCAGATTTTTCCTCATTTGCTCTCCCAGTTTACATGTAGGAGAATGTCTTAAGGAGTAGGATCCTCAGTCTTCATTTTAACTCACTTCTTCCGAAAGGCATATATGCCGTGATTGAGGAATTGTACCAAATTGCTCCCAAAAATAGCAGGTAGGAGACCTACAAAAGAATCAAGACACCAGTCTCTGAGTTACTCATCTAAGGTGACTTTCTGCAAAATGATTAGAAATTAGCAGTTTTAGGGCATCTTTCATCTCATCCTATAGTAGGTGTCTAAAGAAGTAGTTTGGAAAAACTTTGAAAGTGCTTGCTTCCCTCTTTTGACCGAACAAAGAGTCTAGCATGGCCACGCCAATGTAGATGGCTGCAGGGCAGATGACTAAGGGAAGGGGAAATGAGTCTCACCCACATGAAAAGGGCATGTCCTATTAAACAAAAGCACTGCACAACTGAACCAATTTCTTTTGAACACACTGGGCCTGGGGGGTGAACACTCCACACACACTAGGATAAGTCTGCCAGCTATTTTCTCCACCCACATGATGGAAAAAAAGAAAGTGTTAAGTAAGATTTTTCATTGCTTCTTTGCTGTCTAGAAATAAAGTCTATTTTGCCATTAAGACCATGTATAATGCCAAAAACATCATTGTTGATCAAAAAAAAATAGAGTAGTAATAGGCAAGATAGGAAGTATTACAGACTGCTGCTTTGAACAGTGATTCAACAATGTTAAGAATCCAAATGAATAGCGTGGATATCCATTTCAGTTGAAGAATAATACATCAAGGATTTTTTTTCTCTGTGCTGTTGCAACTCCTGGAAAAACTTCACTGTAACTTATTTTCTAAATACTCACCATTACTCTCTAACAAATTTCTGCTCCCAATCTGGACTATTGGAATAGATTTGTAATCAGATATTGCTCTAATGCTGCCATTGAAGTTTCAGTCATCAATGTGGACTTTGTGAAAGAAAATATCTTTTGTTTGAAGCATGTCTTCTCATGATTAGTTCATAGAATCTTACTACAATGTCATCAACAGAGCAACTATTAATTCCCACAAGCACTGAAAAGTTAAATCATTTTTTGCATCATCTTTTCTTCTCATTATTATTGCTAACATTATTACATCTGTAATACACCATTTTTTCCAAACCTAGTGATGAAAAAAGAGAGCACATGTGCAAAAAATAAAGCATACATTGACAAAAATGCACAAGAACAGTAACATGGTTTGACACACAAAACCTCCATAAGACTCCAGTGTCCCTCTTCAGAAAAGCTTCTAAACATACCCTAGGCTGGCATGTAACTAAGAAAACTACAGTTCTTCTTCACCCTATCCGCTGACAGGCAACATATTAGTGCCCAGCCCAGTAGGCAGCATTGACTTGCATAGAGATAGGGGAGGGCACAGCTTCCAAAGCAAGAAAACAGAGACTTGGAGACAGGAAGCTGGAGTTTGTTTGGTTGTAACAACTGGAGGCCAAATGGGTCATCCCTTCTTACACACAGTGAGGCTGGTGCTTAGATAAGCAAAGGAAATCAGGATGAAAACAATTGTGAAGTGCCTTTCCCAAGACTGCACGGCAGGCCAGCTGGTAGCCCGGCAGATCCACTGGGGCTCTCTCTCCTCTCCAAAAGCTGTATGTCCCCAGCATCTCCAGGACAAGACACCAAATTGAAAAATAGTCCTGGTTGTGATACTTGCAATTTCATAGTTTGCATCAACTGATTTCCATCTCCATTCCACCCAAAATAACAACCATTAGAGGCTTCAGGAAAGATATCCTGATCATTATGAATCTGCAGCAACTGACAACATAAATAAAAGGAAATAATTGACAGTATTTGTTCTTACAAAAACCCTCTCTGGCCTCTGAGTCTCTGGGATTGTAGTAATATGTTTTGTTTGGCTCTTAATGTAAATAACTAATTCTGTGTATAAAACATATACTGTATGTAGTGGGTAAGAGTATGGAGGAAGGCTCCAGATGTTGACTCAAGAGCTACTTATCCTTTTCTCTGCTGTATTAGTAAAATTTTGAAAATCATAACAATAAAAGAAGGATCAGTCTGACAGAGAGAGGATTTTCAGTGGTCCTCCCCTGCCTGCACACTCCTACTTTAAGTCACAGAACACATTTGTAACATACACAGTTGTAACATATATAGTCAAGGTCGGCAGCTGGCAGGTACTCTCAAAGTGCTGCCACGAGCTAGAGCACTCTGAAAAAGTGAGGTTTCATCTTCACAGTTATGCTGAGCCAAAGCAAGAGTTGGAATTAAAAGTAGTGTCAGGCACCCTGAACTCCTCTTGTTTGGCATGGTAGCACCCAACTTGAGGTTTTGTGAAAACACCACTTTCAAATATAAAAGCTTGGGAAGCTGTCTGCAGCAACTGGCAACATGACATGTTCCACTGCCTCTTTTTATTTATTTATTTATTTATTTAT
>JAUBNY010000760.1:1536521-1553539 GCA_032275445.1 Crypturellus soui
ATGTGCAGAGCTGCCAATGTGCCCTTTTGGGCAAGTATTTCCAACCTCAACTTAGCTCCCTTCAATTGGAGGTGTCCTTGCAATTGGCACTGTGGATACTGGCATGAGACAGTACAATGTGGTAGCCAGGAACAAGATCAGGATTTTTTTGGCAAAGCCAGCAGCGCATCAAGGAGGAAAACAGTTCACCTTAAGGAGCAGAGAATTGCAACAAGACGCATGACACAAGGTGGTACCTGGTATCTCTGATGGTATCTTCAACTTTGCCCTCTCAAGCCCTGCAAATCTCTCTGTATGCCCTGCTGCTTGTTGGCCCTGTGGTGTTTGCTGGAGATGTGGGATGTGGGATGAGAGCAGAGGAAGAGAGGAACAAGACCACTTCTGAAATCGCTGAAAACCTCAGCAGCTCTTCAGGATATTGGGTGATGTTATCCATGTGTGTTTATCCAGGGGGTGGTGGCTTTTCTCTGAGGAAGCAGGAAAGTTAATTAGACCCTACTGAAGGAACAATGAAGATTTAAATCTTCCTTCCCTATTCATGAGCAAATGGACTAAGGATGGTTGGGACAGATCTCACCGGGGCACCTCACAGATGCCACTGGTAGCTTTTACTGTAGTATATTTATCTTAGATAAGGTTTTCAAAATTTCTTAAGAATGTAAGCCTTTTACTCAGCTGAATAGATATATATCTCTACATATACATGTACAAAATGATTGATTTTCTGCATCAAAAAATGCATATTTAGAAATATGCATTTTATGCATTTTATGCATTTTATGAACATATTACAGTTTGTGGTTTTAGTTACTTTAGATCAATACTATACGTATTAAAAATAGAAGCCTCAAATAGAAAATACTTTATTCCCTGCTTTCACCTCTTTCTTACGGTGTGGAATCAGATTTCAGCTTTTAAAGGAGATTACGAACTGCCTGAACAGAACATGCAGTGTAAAAACTATCCCTTTCTCTAACTGATACACACAAGGATAATAATAGACAATTTTGAGGGGCCCATTCTTGAGATTTCCTGTATCAGGGACAGGAGAGTCAGAAAATTTATGAGAAAATATTTTTGCCTTCAGAAACGTGCTGATGCGCTGAATTGGGAACCGTTCACTGGGAGATGCTGATCCAAACAGAAGTTTTGGTAAGAAGGGGTGCTCAGCTGCACTTTGTAGCCTGTGCAAAAGCTCTCTGGATGGAGAAAAAAAAAAAAAGGGGGGGATAAGCTCCAAAATGTTTCAAAACTATTTATAAAGAAGGAAAAGTGATTCTTACTCAGCCATTACCCTAATTTATTGGACAGATTAGTCACTGTAGAATAGTATTCTGTGTTAACATTATATACTGGTACCAGGTGATCTGTCAATCCAGCAATACAGTAACACTTCATACTGCAGGAAATTTAACAGTTTTCATGGGACTTCTTAGGCAAACTAAACTTTTAAAATTAGACTTTCAGTCCACACAGCAGACTGAATAATTCATTTTGCTGCTACATAAATGACAGTTTAGTAATTTCAATTCCTACACCGAGCTAGCATATGGAAGTTTCTGGGCTATTTCTCTGCCATCCCTCCCAACAGAGCTTTGTGGAGGTATAAAATTTCCTCTTCAACTGTCATATCCATTTTTTATATATGTGTGTGTGTGTATGTGTATTTATAAACACATGTAGCACACATGCAGACACACATCACTACATAAGAACAGCTTGGTTCAAGTTGCAAAGAGATGCAGAGTTGCAGTTGCAAAGAGATGGTATGAATATACAATTTAGGCCTTTTAACGAATACTCTGCAGTAGCAGTTTTAAACAAAAACTGGGCTATGGTTTTTGTTTAATGAGCTTCTCATTATTGCCATATTTCTAAAACAAGTACAGAGAAAAAAAGAAATTCAGAGACACGTTCTGTTAGAGAAAGGCAGCACTGATACTGCTCGCGTTCAGCACGAGGTATCTGAGTCTGAGGAGGGCTATGAGGCCAACCACGACAGCGCTTGTGAGGTGGCCTCCTCACAGAGGACCCTGGGCTCTGTGATCCGGCTGTGGCACAGACCTGTGGCTGGGTCCCGGCTGCACCCAGGAGCTCCAGGTGGCATCAAACAGAAACTTGGGAATTTAGGAGCCAGAATCAGTCAGTCTGCTGATCTGACTGGGTTTCACCGTCACTGTCAAGGGGGTCAGATACTCAGTAACAATCTAAAGCGCTAATTAGGGCTGCGAGGAGTTTATAGCCTCACAGACACAGCAAGGTGACTAATTTTTTTATGTTTTTCAGACTCCTTCACAAGAATCTCATGTCTGTAAAGTTTGGATTGGTTGTCTTCCAACGTTTACACTTCCAGGCAAGAATATTCCTCATAAGGAGGTATCACGTGACTTTCAGACCCTCTGGCCAGTTGATTCTCTGTCCTTTTCTTTAACAGCAACGAAATTAGAAATTAAATTTGTAGTAAGGTTTCAGGAACACGCAAATAGGAAATAAAGCTTTTGTTGTTCGATTGTGCAGTTTGCTGGAGATGAGCACATTAAAATAGTGTTGGTGCAGGTTAGGTTGACAGGATTGCATCTCCAGGAGTGAGATGATTTGTGGCAGTGAGATTTTGCAGTAAACCCCCAGGCACCTTTCTGTAGTGCACATTGGTTTTGTTTCCAAAATGCCTTGATTGCACCCAATCTTGATTGTATGCAATGGAGACTGCTTCAGGAGACTGCAGAACTATCCTGCTGCAGGTAGGAACCATTCTACCCCTGATGGGGTCACAACTGCAGTTCTAAACCATATGTGCAGTGCTGATATATAGTCCAGAGGACCAGACCAAAATTAGCCCAAAGCAAAGCCTCTGGACCACATGTGGTGCAGATGTAGGGCCCTCAGCAGTGAGGGCTTTGATCCGTTGATCTGCTCTTATTGTGCTGAATTACATATAAATATAGATAAAATCCTAGAGTATCAAAATTTATCCTGCACTGAAAATCCTCAGTTTTGGAAAAACTGATCAGTCATAATCTGTCAGTCTTTCAAAGTTCCTTCATAAAGGAGCATAGCAGAAGCTTCACATCTCGGAAAAAAAAATAATGTGATTTTTATAACCTATACTGTCATTTATTTTTTTATGCATGTCAGATGAATAAAAAGGGTCATTTACCTAGTGATAGTGTTATCCACTGAGATAAATCAGATCCAGATTCAAGGTAACTGTAGTCAGAAAACTTTTGGCTTCAGTTTTTAATTTCAATTTATATTAAATGGCTCACCCATCATCTTCAATAAAGGAATACATGTCTTAGTAGAAAATATTCAGTGTGAAAATCCCTTCATGAAGTGTCTGATATGCAAGGAACTATATGGACAAAAAAGGGGTGTGCTTATTAGCTTCTTGGGGAGCATGTTATTTATGTATTGCAATTGTTTCTGTCTATTTATGATCACTTTATTTTAAATGCTTCATCATCCATTTAAGAGGTCTAAGAAAACCTCAGATGGGTGGCTGTACATCCTTGGAATATTAAACTAAATATATCGAGAAGAGAAAAAGGAATGCCAGAACCTGGGATAGCAATAGCAGAGCCAGGTGCTTGGTGGGACAGCCCGCTGGGAAATGTGGTGTCCATGTCCAAGTCCATGTCCTTGGCAGGAGGCACCACTATTGCCCTCAGCAGGGCTTAATTGCAGAGCTCTGTCCCCCTTCTGCACTACGGTGTGATGAGATGTTCTGTGTAGCCACATCTCCCAGATGCTTTCAAGGCCACCAAAGGACTCTCCAGTGTCTGAGGGGCCTGTCTGGTGGGAATAGGGATAGCGTGGGATTCCCCAGATACCAGCTCTCCAAAGCCTTGGTACTGGCTCAAGCCAGTTCTTCTCAGATCACAGGGGTTTGAGAATAACAAATTTAAGAAGCGCTGCCTCGAGGCAACTGGTGAGCAAAGGTTGCTTACATATCTAAGCTGTGAACGTGTAAAAAAAAACACTCTGAAGGTAACTGATAATTTGAAATTCATTTGTTCAAAGTCATTACTAAATATTTCTGAGTAGCAAATAGTTTGGAAAAGATGCATAATTTATTCATAAGGTTTTCACATAACCAGGAAATTATCCATATTAGCAAGTAAATATTGTAATAGCTATTGTAGTCAGATCAATTTATCATAAAAGCAGTCAGAAGGCAGATACAATTGCCACGGTATTGCAACAGAGGAAAAAGTACAAGGAGTTATAACATGGATGAGGTCAACTAACATGTTAGTAACTTGATTCTGTCTGTGGTGACTTGAAGAGCTCTGCAGCAGAAGGCCATGAAAATACAATAAATCTTCCTTATCTGAACTAAAACACCGAGAAACAAATATTTCATCTATTATGTCCTGGGGAGAGAAGAGAAGGATTAGCCAGGAAGCTTTTAGGATCATGGTGCTGTAAACAAAGCAAATCTTATCCAGGGATGTGGAAACAGAAAAGCAGTCTATCAGATGAAATCTCACTCGTACTCTCTGCAGAACTGCTAAGACCCCATTCACAGCTATTCAAATTTGGCCTCAGATCCATAAGAAAAACATGCACCCATCACAGACAGCTCAAGTGGTAGCAGTGGGATGACAAGAATTACAACAACATCTTATGATATACCACTGTGCCCTGGCAGAACTGGGAGTGCTCAACCTGAGGAACAGAAGACCTCAAAACATTTTTCATATATGCAATAAGTTGCTGTAGAAGGAAAGAGAAAAAAAAAAAAAAATGTGTCCAAAAATGAGAAAGACTTTAAACACAACAAAGCAGTTATAAGGTTAAACATTTGCAAAAAGTCTCAAAGAACAGCAAGGCATTAAAAAAGAGATGCTGGAGACATCAAACAACACCCAGTGGATAGAATGTTTCTAAGAACACATTGGACAAGCCTATGTTAGGAATGATACAAGAAAGACATCCTGCCTTGGGACAGGCAAAGTGACTAAGTGATTTCTCAAGACCCCTGCAGAACAACTCACTGTGATTCTGTCTTTGATTCCTTGTTGTAAACCCACTGAAATCATTAATTTTTCTAATTTCTTTATCAAGTGATGATATCTTTGCACTAGCAACAGTACAAGGTATAATCACCAGAAAAGTAAGTACAGCATCAGTGCAGCAGCATTTACAACATAAAAGTCCTAAAGAATAAAAAAAATCCTCTTTCATACATGTATTAGTAGGTAACATTTTGCAGAATGTTTTCATCATGAGAACTGAAAATTGTGGTTTTATTTTTGTGATGATCTTCTAACATTTGGATCTTACAGAGAGGGCTAAACCAGCATTATTCCTTCTTCATTTCCCTTTTGGCAAGGAGCCCTGAAAGGTGAACTGGATTCCGCAGCTTTTGGGTGAACCTTTGGATATCAGCGCTTTTGGCTTGAAAGCTTTGGGAAGCCTATCTGACTCCAAAAATTTTTGCTGTTGTTCAGCTACTCACTGAAATATCTCACTGAAATCTTTTTTAATATTTCAGTTAATATTTACAATTTTGAGAGTTATATATATACTTTTTCAAATGTTACTGAAACGGTTTCCTTCTATCTTCAGCAATGTTACACTTTCCTAATGTAAATGTATTCCCTTGTTATCGTATTTTTAGATTTTGAATTGTTTCCCACAGACTGTTTCCTGAAACATAACATGCATGAGCATTTTATTATTAAAATAACCCATACCCATTATAGTTAGTTGTGAAGACTAGTGTCAAGGTTTTCTGACCAACAGTAATGTGTGAATTCCTAACAGGATGTGGCACAACCAGATTTTAGCATCCTGTCAAACATCTAAGTAGAATTTAATGAATTCATATCCATGCTTTACAGTTCACAAGTTTACAAGCTTATTAGCATTGATGCTACAATTATATAAACTTTTACAGCTATTTATACTATAAAATAGGGAGAAAAATTATTGGATAATTAATTGCATATTCTTTCAGAAAGGCTTTGCCACTGTCTCTCCTCCTGCTTCTGGATAAGATTTATTTCTTTTTTTTTCATGTGCATTATTATTATTCAGTTATTACCTTACTGCTGCTTACATCATTTACACTGAATAGCTGAACTCAGCTATGTAGCGACATTTTTTTTTTTTTTCCAGATTGGTAAGAGTGCATTTGCAGTTAAATGTCCTTAAAGGAGAACTATAGTCAATCCAACTCTTTTGTCAGCTTGGTAGATATTCATGTGGCAAATGTTGTCAAGATTGTTTCTTTTAATTATGTTCTATTTCTTGAATAAACAAGCTTTTTCTATAAGATGTGGAGTCAGTGACATGATTTTGTTGCCTCAAATGCAGGTTACTATCTTGTACTGGTACCTAGTGTAGGAACATTTGCAAATGACATATCTGGTTGGGTAGGACTCCTTTTATATAAAAAGATATTGGATAGATACAGTATCTTTTATCTCTGCTCCATGATATGAACTGCCATCAAGATGATTTTTGAACAAAGTTTGAGACCTCAGTTTTAGTCTGAGGTGTGTAGTCCTCACTGCTCTGAAAGACTAATTTATTTCCATGCAATATTTGAAGGGCTACTACAGTCATCTGATATACCTAAGTATACTTCCCTTAGTTTAAAAGAGAGGTATTTTTCAATCAAGGTCCTGAGGTCTGGGATGCACTTTTCCTGCATTTGTTTTTTGGACAGAAAGGCTTTCAGATGTTTTTCTTTTCCCTGGGACAAGAGAAGAATGTTGGATAAGCACAGCAAGAAAGAAGGGAAGCGTTCGTGATGGTAAGGTCACATGCTTCATAAATATTTGGGCCTGTTGTTGGCAGAACTTCATTTTCCAGAAGTACCCAGGTTTCAGATAACATGCAATGTAGCACATTATAAGTTTAGGTGAGCTCGTCATAAGTGCCTGCAAAATGTTTTAAGAATGAAAGTTACTCTGCTGCAATGCTCTTAATGCCACCATTTTGGGGTACTTAAACTTGCTACTGAAGAAACAAATCACTGCTTGCAGGCTTAGTAAGAACCAAGTTTTCCAGAGTAATATCCATATCATCGGAAGGGATGGGCATAGTGATGCCCCTAGGCTTTGGGCTAGCCAGTTTTGCCACAGTTATGTTGGTTACGTTTCTTTAAGTGCTTGTACTGTCAGAGGGCTGCTTTGATAAATACAGCCTAATCAATCAATTTGTCAATCAATCGATCAATCTCTCTTCCTTAAGTTTTAGACCTATTACACCAAAAAATGGTTTGGGATAAAATGCTTGTATATATTAGTGTATCAATAACACAAGCCTGCCTAAAAATCTTAAAACTAGGGAGTCTAAGATAGAAACTCACAGAGAAATTTCTGAGGTCTTTTCCATTTCTATGGGTCTTTTAACAACAGCTAAGATATGCATTTTCTCTAGAGAAACATGCATTGTTTTCTATTCATGTTTTCAGCTTATGTAAACACATAGAACACAAAAACTGCAATTATTTTTGAATAATTTATCATGTTAGAGAAGACCACATCCATTTCAAGATGCTTCTTAATTTTGATTACTGAAACAAACTCATGATCATATTTCTTCAAATATTTTCTGGAAAAGTTGACTAGCAAATTTAAAGATAATTATGCAGCTTTGCTCTGCATGTATCCAATAGCTACATCTTTAGCTTTTGCTTCTCCTCATTTGTCATTCAGAGTGATGCACTTCAGTACCATTTTGACTAGCAGGTCACCAGGGTAGAACAAATTTGCTGACAAATAGGAGTAGTAGCTCAAAGGAAGGCAGGGAATTGGTCACATCCTACACAGGCTTAAAACCCTTGCAATTGCAGGCGCTGCTGTATAAAGCAATCCTGAAGCAAAACAGTTTCTTCAAGTTAAGTTAAACAATAGCAATTAAAAGTAATAGCTCAAGAGCAGACAATGAGGATGACCTTATATAAGATACTCTGAATATATTTCACATATGCTTTATAATCTGCTTCTCCTAGCAACGATCAATTAATGTCACAATAGGAAAAATATAGACATAATAACAGCAGTTAATTTAAATAGAACCACTGTGTGTACTAATAATAAAAGTTAAATTCCACTGAAAAATGTGAGCAGATAGAAACAATAGCAATAATGAGAGCAGCATAAATGTCACTAAAAACCTTTCTTTATTTGAATTTACTGCATTAGTGGTGAAAGTTTATGAAAATTCCTTTTTCTCCACAGAAATAGTAAATCAGGGCCTGAGAACTACTAACCAGTTTACACCAGTGAAGACTCATCCAGGCCTAAACTGATGTTTTGTTGTTTTATTCTATTTTATATTTTAATGCTGATCTGGTTCTTGTTTTCTCCAAGTGCATGACACTTTTCTGCTTCACAGAATCACAGAAATTAGATGGGGAGAAGATGTGGCAGCATCACCTCATCCATCCTTATGACAATTCAGAGTTTCTTCCAAAGAGTGTTTGTTAGTGAGCTGCCCAGTCTTGTTTTAAATGTCACAACTGATGGAGCTGCACCATTTCTCTTGGGATATAATTGCCTTGCCTTTACCTCCAGGAAGGAAACTATTTTTTAAACACAGTAACTGGGTCTATAAAAGACTAAAGCTCTCATTTAGCAGCACCAAAATTCTGGATTAACAATTGCCAATACTTAACTTTCCCTACAAACACAAATATGACAAAGTAATTCCTTTAACAGGAATATTTACAGTATAGATTCATACTGAGGAGATGTCTGCAGTGTGGATCCAAAAGCAGTTTATTTTCACAGTTAGATTAACTGATATGAAGTCAATATGAAATTTCAGAAGTGCCAGCACATGAAATCTTGTTTGAATTTTGACTGGAGTACTCTGCTCTTACCTTTGAGGAATTCTCTAATATAGAGCTCACAAACAAGGTTAAGTACAGAAAGAGCTGTTTGAAATGAAGCAAGATAAATCATTTTAGGAGGAGGATGGAAATGGCTTTCTGTTTTATTTTTTGAATCCACACAAGATATTATCGTTCCAGAATATGAAACCTCTGAAAGGTTATCTGAATCATAAAAGTTTGTGCCTCTTATGTTCAAAGAAATGAGACTTAATAAAAATTGCCATGGCACAAGCACCACAACCAGTTATCTGCAGGGGAGCTGCAGTGAGCTTTACCTAAAGATGAGCAGCACAGTCTTTCTTAGTTGCCCATATAAATATGTTGTTTGGGCAGATTTGAGGCTTTATATTGGACGCATTTAGAAATCCCCACAACATGTGATAGCATTCTGCTGAGAGCCAAATTCTCACCGGAGCAGTACATATGTATTCTACATCCTTAATGCAATCATCAGGCCAAAAAAATGTATGTGGGAGAAGCAAAGCTTGATCACTGAAACAGTGCATTTTCATTGCACAGCATTATTCCTGACAGAGCCAAGGAAGGAGTGGAAATGCAGTGAGCACTGAACTGAATTTCAGAAGCACATTCAGATTAATGCTGGATCGTGGTTAGTTAAAAATGAGCTACAACCCCTGCTTAGCTGGCAGTGGTCTGTCTAATGCTACAGCATGAGGAATGCCTGCAGGGGCTGCTAGGCATTTTCTATTGCTAATTTATGGTTGCCAGGGATCTTTTGTTATTACCATATGTTATTTATTTATTCTTTTTTTTTTTTTGGTAAAATCCACAAGGAAAGTGCAAGCTGGGGTGTACTTTTCAAATTCACTGCAAGCAGGACCAAATGAATTTGCTGAAGAGAGGACGTACCTAGTAATCATTGACTGAAAGGGGGAAAAAAAAGGAAGAATATAATTCTGGCTTTTAAATATGACTATCAATAGTGAAACTCTCCAGCTAGACTAGATAAAACCAGAAACAAAAGGAAACTTGAGTTACTCTAGCAGCAGCTTAATAGCTGCAATTATCAGCTGGCCTTCCAGTTGGAGTTCCCACCCATCAGAGCCTGAGGTAAAAGATGTCAGGGGAATAGAGTGAAAGGCCTGCCTGAAAATGCAAAACCACAGAGCATTCACTTGCTAAAAGACTTGGATGAGCTACTCCTTCTGGTCTTTGTACTCTTTTAAATACAACCATCTAGTTGTCTTGGAGACAGGCACGTGGGAAAAAAAAAAAAGCCACTCAATTTTCCTATCCCTGACTATAATCCCCTGTTATGGATCAGCTAAGTAATAGTCTAAATAGCAAATGTATAAAATATTAACCTGACAAACTGCTCTGCTTAAGTCAATGACATATGGATAGAAGATGTGGGTAACAAGAGGTTTATTAAAATGCTCCAGTTCAGCTGCAGCAGAAATAACAGAATAAAAGCATGACTTGTAAAATAGAAAGGGTAGAAAGATATTAACATTGAAGTGCAGTTGAGAAAATTCTCCTAGAAATCTCAGAGAGGCAAATAGCAAATGAGGTTGATTAAAATTACTATAATTGTGGTGACAAGCTGCATGCCACTTGAGCACCCTACTGTACATAGTTCTGGATGCAAATATGGGCTTTAAATCATCTGTCCTTGAAAACAGTGATAAAACCCCCCATTGACTTCAAAGAAGAGCAGAAACAGGCTCTTCAATTTATAGGAAAGAAATACACATCTGACTTTGAAAAGTCCTAAAATATAACTTGAAAGCACCACTGGATTTTATTGATTATAACCTCCTATTTAATGGTTTTTAAGATCTCAAATAAAACTAGAAAATTTGGGTTACTTCTACATAGAATGTACTAAGTGTGAATTTGTATAACTAAGGTAATAATAGCGAATATTCATATAATATTTTTCAAGAACAGCAATGAATATGATCAAAATTTTTAAAAAGAGGGGTTTTGGATAACATCTAAACTATAGTGCTTGCTCGACTTCAGATACATTGAAGGGTAATTACTCTTACACTGAGCTCTCACCTGTAGAAAATCAGTCCTTTTGAAGAGATTTAAAGCAAAGCCCTCAGAAGTGGAGTCATCCAGAACTATTAATCACTTCTAAAAATCTTGTCAAAAGCATTTGTTTTACAAAGTTACACTAATGATACCATGCTGGGTCTATGCTAATATATGTATATGTAATTGTATGACAACCATCAACAAAATCTCTGTGGAATGTGTTTTAACCCCCTTGAGAAAGACAAATATGCACAACATCTCAGGAAACTGAGGCAGAAGTTAATAGGGCTTTGCCCTAACTTCTGCTATAGGGCTTAAGAGTTCAAAATTGAGTTCAGATTTGGTAGAACGACCTAACAGAGTAATTTTCTTCCTTTTGCTCTACATGCATTACCCCAGCATTTTATGTATTGTTGAACCAACTGCCCATAGTCTGCAATTTGTCAAAGTTCTTATTAAAAAAAAAAAGTATCTACTAGCGTATTTTGGTATAATCTACTATCAGAGCTAATTGCATTAGGTAAAGAAAAGTGCCATGTCAAAGTTATGCTGAAAAGGAACAAAAAAAACTGCAGAAGGATTACTTCTTTCTGATGTAATTCGTTCCTAATCTATTCTCTGCTTGCAGTTCTCTATAATTAGGACATTTCTCTGAAATGTTGTGGAATAACAGACTGTGTTTATCCCAGTTCAAGTCTGCTGAAGCCAATGGAGAAGCCCAATCTGTGTTTTTGTGATGAGTGAGTGACATAAGCAATCTTAATCATTCAGAAAGAGTAATAAAAACCTGCCTTCAGCAAGGACTATGAGATTTGAGCACTATGAAGATATGCCTGCAGTGACCGTGATTTCAAAAAAACAGGCTGACTCTTAATGAAAAATAAGCCTGAACACAGTTGAGGAGGTATTCAGACTTGTGGTTCGGTAAATGCCAGATGTTGATGCAGAGGAAAGGGAAGTGGAGGAAATTTAAGAAAAATAGGTACATGAACCCTTAGGATATTGGGTTACTAGCCAGCTGGGAGACACCTGGAAAGCGGGATGTAAATCTGTTTGAAGTGAGGGACCCTTGCAGAGGGATTGGCCAAGGGCTCTGGCAGCCCCGGAGAGGCAGAGCCGAAATCTGCGCTGCTGCCCCGGGTGCCTCCTGCCTCCCTCAGTCGGGAAGAGGCCCCTTCCACCGCAGCCCAAGGCGCAGGGCCCTTCCCGAGGGCCTGGCAGGAGGGGACGGAGCGGCCCATTTGCGGTGAAGAAAGGAGACAGAAGGGCAGAATATGATCAACATGAAACATGGATTTTTCTTTTTTTTTTTTTTTAAACCTGAAATTATTTTTATGATGAGTACCTGATTAGTTGGCACTTATTTATGTAATCACCTCAAATACAATTTAATTCAACTGTACCCAGAATACTGTTGCTGGCTTTCATAGATTACTTTTTTCTAAGTCTAGAATATGCATAAGCATGCATACATATATATGCACACACATAAGCATATAAAAAAATCAATTTCTGTTTACACTGTCTATATATACATGTACAAATCACTTTTTCTTTTTAAATCTCCAGCTACTTGAATCATAGTATTACTTAAAAAAAAATTGGATTAAATACATATATAAATACATATATAACTAATATTGCTAGTATATACATCCTAGTTCTCACAATTGCATGGGAAACATTGAAAATGGAAAGTGAATGCATCTTACAGAGAGGGCAAGTCAAGATCCATTATTTGTCATTTAAAAAGATCACTGAGTCCTTTAACTAAGTAATCCTGTAGGATGGATTTAATCTCTATCAATCAGTGTTAGTCATGAAGCCCATCAGCAGCAAGGGCACTTCTTAGAGGCTTTTCTCTACCCTCACCAGGGATTCAGCCTCCCGCAGTCTTGATCTTCTCGGCTTCCCACCTGTGAAACAGGGATACCATCTTTCCTCTTCCTGGCATGAAGTGTTCTGAGCAAACATACTTGCAGGGATACGTGGATAGCAGCAATGAAACACAGCAATGAAGCTGTGTAAACATTTCAGGGAGCTGCAGATAGAAGGATATGAATTTAAAGTATATTAAACAAATGCTTTCTTCCTTGCTTTTCAGTTTATTTTATTTATTTATTTATTGAATTTGCTTCCCTCCTCTATCTGTAATTTTGCTGAAGGGGTATGTTTCTAATTAATGAGAGGCTGTGTTTTCTGGTCATGGCTCAGCATTTTAAGCTTTTGCTGTTTCTCTTACTATTGTTTTTCAGAACCATACTACAGCCCCTTGGGGAATGCCTAATTCCGACTTTAAATAGTCAGTTCAAATAGAGTTCATTTTAGCTTAACTCCTTTTGGTCACTTCTTCATGAGAACAGCGTGGTTTCCATCAAGCACCGTGCTCTGCACTCCAGTTGAGACAGTGGGGACCCGAGCCTGCTTTCTTCATGCAGGCACTCAGCGCAGGTGGAAGGATATCGAAACAACAGCAGCCTCTCCACTCTCTGCTTCTCATCCCATTTACCTGTATCTATGGCTTTTGTGTTCAAAAGGAGCAGGTGACGCTGGTTTGGGGATGCTCTAAGAGAGTGCTATTTTCAGAGGGTTCTGCACCCTCTCCCTCTCTCCAAATTATATGCTTTAATCTTCTGGGCCTAAAGGAACAGCAATACCCAAACCATTCTGTATAGCTGTCCTCAGCATTAAAAAAAAATGACAAGACTCACGTATGGTGCATGAACCACAGACTGTGCTGCCCAGCACGAGATCCTTGCTGCTCCATGGCGCTTGCAGCCTGGATAGGATCCCTGCGGGAACGTCTCCCAGCAGCCGCCACGGCTCCAGAGGCGCTTCCCAGGGCGGTGGGTGATGCGAACCACCTGGCCCCTTCTCAGATTTCCCTGCCCTGCGCTCCCAGCCTGTGCTCTGCCACAGACGCACCCCCAGCTGCACGTCTCCATGCACAGGACAACCCGACTTTTCTAAGAAAGTGTCACTGTGAGACAGGGACATTCTGATACTAAATGCAATGATGCAAGCATGGTTTAATATTTCTTCCATCTCGTGGCAGAATTCAAGTAGGTAACAGAGTGCAAAGTATTTTATCCCCTATTGAAAGTATTAAAGAAATGCTGTAATATATCTGCTTTCTGTAAACCTGTCTTCTGTATAATAAAGGAAAATGTGGCTCAGCCATAAGGCACTCCAATGTTGAGGAAGAACACTCCAATTGTGCATATTAACACTGCTTAATGGGTTTGTAATTATATTAACAGGAAAGCAGAAATAGGAAGTAGTAACTTGAAAAGTACGTCCATGGATTCATCCCTCTTATTGATCATTATGTGCCAAGGGCCAGAAGACAGAGGCAGAAAGGTAGAGAATTTTATGCCTTCGGACAGGTAGAAGCCAGCAGCATATTGCTGATCATTCAAAACGTGCATTTCAAAACCAAAACAGCTGCAAACCTGCTGGAAAGACTGAATATTTTAACACACACATTCTTCTCATAAAAACAGTTACTCCTGCTTGCCAGCACTGTAATCTTATCTGCATTAACAAAAAACATTATGTATAAAAGTCAAACTGTCTATAGCAATAAATGAAAATGGTAATTCCATTTATTTTGTTGCCAGGTACCCCACATATTTTTGTTCTCACAATGAAACAGTTGGAATATTGTGAAAAACGCCGGCTACTATGTATATGATATCAGTGTTCAAAGGAAGAAGACAGAGGAAAGGCTGTAAGATTCACCTGGCAGAGAAAAAAAGTAGCTAAAATACATACCATAAAAACATAAAATGAAAATCAACAGTATAGTTTGTTCTTCCTAGTCTTTCAGGAGCAATTTTCTGGTAATAGAGTCATTATTTCAAGTATTCACTCTAAGACCCATACTGTCTTGATGAGTAATATCTATTCTAATAATAGCCTCAGTAGTGAAGACTGGGGTCTTTAGTCCTGAGACTATTCACTTTTCATACTGGCTCATTATGCATGACCAAAAGTCCTATTGATCAAAGAGATGGCTTGTTGGGTAAAATACTACTACTTTAGCAAGTAGTATATGAGAATTTGTTCATATTTGTTAATCTTCTTGTATTCTACCTTCCTAAGCTTCATGTCTTTGCTCATAGGTTTTGATTGTATAACTAGTCGTATTTTAGCAAGATGAATATAAAATGTTACATAATTAACAATACTGACATGCAAATAAATATAACGTATTTTGATTTTCTTCTAAAAACTCAAGGTCCCTCTCAAGTACTTCAAAAATGAAGGAATAGCAGATTACAAAGAATATATGAAGCAAAGACTTCCAAGGAGTCCTGGAGGATCTTTATTCAAAGATATGTGGCATTTTGAAGATCTATTTTAGCCTTTATCCATTCTTACCCCATTTTCATTCTTGCAATGGAAGCTCTTTGGAGCAGGTTCCATGTGTCTGTGCTCCTCGGCCATAGCAAGGCCATGACCATGACGTTTTTGTTTCCCTATAAGCAAGATCATGCCCAGCAACAAGGCATATCACAATTCTTTCTAAACAGCCAGTAGGAAGCAATGCTGAAAGCGCCTCCTGCCAATGCATTTCTGATGACTGAGCAGTTGTGACAGTTTTCTGGAAATAGTTACTATGCACCCTAGAATATTTTCAGTCAATTTGTGGAATCCCAGATGCATGTATTACTAAGAATAATAAAATGAGAAGCAATATCTTAAATAAATTCCTAGCTTTTGAGGCCAGAGGGATTGTAAGATTATATAGTCTGATTTCCTATACATTACAGGCTATAACATTTTTCCCATAAAATTCCTTTTATTAAGCTCAGTCACTTGCGTGTGGCCAAGGCATGTTTTCCATACTTTACCTTTTTCAATCACATATGCAATGCCAGACTGATATTTTATTAGAACACCCAATTTTGTTGTTGGAAGATGGACACCTAAATACATACAGTGTAGCCTTCTGCAGTTAACAGCAACTATCGAAGTGCAGCAGGACAGCATTTGCGGCATAAAACAGCTGGTGCCGAGGCCCCAACATCTGTCATGTACAAATTTGGGAGAGTTAGCTCTAATCTGTTTGGAGTGAATGAACACTCTCGGGCTGATGGAGCATGCAACTATACCACATCCTCCAGATTTATTTGAGAAATGGGGAAGACTTCTGATCAGGGACTTCTCCACATCATGAGCCACAGCACAGTAAGTACAAGTGATTTGCTTCAAAAATGCACTCCTGAAGTGAAGGAGAGGAAAACCAAATGAAGTGATGAGATTTAAGACCTGTATTTAGCAGCATGTGTCTATAAGAGACTTTAAAAACAGGGGAAAAAGAAATAGGTTGCCAAGTTACCTAATGCATGAGCTTCCTCTTCCATGTTATATTAGTATAATTGGGTGGGAGCATAGATTTTAATGACTGGATAACATTTACATATTAATGCATATTAACATGTTATAGAATGAAAGCAAGAATAATGAATGAATTATTCTACTGATGGCAAGGTAGTTTACTTTTTTTTACTGCCAGTCCGCCTGTTTTTCAAAAAAAAAAGACCCTCAAAACAATGAATCCATATGAATTGGATTGATTATGAATCCATAATCAACATTTGGGAAAAAAATTAAAATCCCACATCACTTAATGAGGGGGAGTTTGAAGTTAAAAAAAAGAATGACTGGTTCATGGAAATGCTTCAAGATATGGACAAGCAATTAGATTAACATTTGCCAAAGTCAACAAAATGAAAGGAACATCTTCCAATACCAGAGACGCACACAAATAGCAGCAAAACCAGAGAGTCAGATCAAAAGGAAAAAATAAAGTATGTTTAATGCAGATGACTTATATCAGAAGTTTCTAGACCCTCTGATAATCTGTATATTCTTAACTGAAGTGAACTAAATAGACTGTCAGAGCTAATCTACTGACAGAAATTGTATTCAGCTAACTGTAGTGCTACAAGCAAAATGTTACACTCCTTTCTCCTCTAGAGTTTGGGTACAAAACTGAGTTAAGGAGGTAAAACAAGTTGACAGCCATTGTTTGATAACTATAACCGCTCATAAATTTCTATATCAGTTTTGGACAGTTTAACAATGATGTCACGTGGCTTAATCTAAACTTTGGAGAAAGACAAAATTGCATTAATGCAGGTGACCAGGCTAAGAG
>JAUBNY010000760.1:1560958-1571725 GCA_032275445.1 Crypturellus soui
AGGAGGGTTGGACTAGATGACCTCTAGAGGTCCCTTCCAACCTTAGGCATTCTATGATTCTATGATTCTCTGCAACCATTTAGTCTACTGGCAAAACACCTCTAAAACAAACAATAGTCCTCTATAAGGAAGTAGAAGGTGAAACAAAAATCTTTTGGTTTTAAGTCGCTTCCTTTCTATAGTTATTAATCTTTCAAACAGTTCTCCATTAATGTTTTCAGTTTGTACATGAGAGAGATATCACCAACTCAACCTGGTTTTCAGGGCAACTTTTTAAGAAGCTAAAATCTTTTCCTTGTTAAAATCTCTCTCAATTCAATTTTCCACTCCCTTCAATTAGCCTCAAAAATTGCCATTCTGAAGGACTGCACCTTTACACAGATTTCCCCCACTAGCCATGCCTTCTTCTCACCATCTTTATTCCTTCTGACACGGTGGCTCCAGGCTGTGCTAAGGGCCTGCATAATTTTGTTTTCAGAGGCTTCTGCCTTCTCTGTGAATGACAGAAGTAAAGGAGAGGCCAGGTAGGATGCTGAATTCCTTCTAACATTAAAGCTCTAGAAAGTGTGCAGCAACGCAGCATCTGTTCTGCAGTTACCTTGGTCCTGGAGCTGTGAAACTGCTGCTGTTCTGCCATCTGCTCGGCAGTCCAGGAGGAGGGGAGGGTGTCCCTGCGCCTCTCTCTGCTGTTAAGGTTGTGCGTGTGTTTGTGTTTGTGTGGGTTTGCAGGCTGAAAAAAATATATGACTGTGCACTTGGTGCTGTGCTTGGGCAATACAGTATGCAATGAGTTAGTGGCAGACGTGGGTCATTTCACCTGCTTACAGCTGGACAAAGCGCCGAGAATAAATAAGAGAAAAAAGGCTGCACAGTTATTAACATACAAATAGGATCAATGCATCATGTGCAGCTCACACAGAAATCATGCTCCAGTCTGATTTTGTATTGGCAGGTGACCAAAGCGCAATTTAATTCACTGCTCAGCTCTGAAGGACTTGCGGTTTGCTCTGCAGGAGTGACACAGACCACTGCACCCTCAGCCATCATCCAGAATCAGACTGAGGTGTAGGACCTTCATGTAGGTTAGCAAGCATCACCCCAGAAAGATTAGTGCTGATTTCTGAACCCACTGATGTTTTTCTTTTCCTGCCATGTCTCAGCTTCACTGTTAGAGCTTTATGTGCTGCCCACACATGGGTGGCAGTTCAGAACATGCTCATGAGGGTGCAAGCCTTTCAGACCAACCCTCTTGGTGACTGTTTACTCTGATCCAGACAATGAATTACACTAGTAACCATTTAGCATCCTTACATGACATTGCACCTATATAGGTAATGTGATAATTGCTCTACAGAGCTAGTATTTCCTGCCCCAAAGAAATGTCATGTAGATAAAAGAAATGAAGCATTAATTTGCCCAAAGTGCTAAGTCTTTCACAAAGGAGGTTGACTGAGAGACTGCAACCTTGATTTCCAAAGGGTCTCTGGCATAAACCTTGGTTTATCCGCCAGAATAAGGCACAGCTTCCAGTTGGGACCTATTCACCATGTGTAGAACAGGGTTCAGTTCTCTCTCCTGCCTGAGGAAAGGGATTTTAAACTTGCAGACCTCACCGTGTTAGCCAAAAATCTAATTTGCGGGTCTTATTGGACCATATGTATAAGTTGTTCTGCTCCAGAGCTAAACGGTTGTAGGGTTTCCTTAAAGCAGATGTTTAAACATTCAGGGAATTGTTTTTTTTTTTTTTCTCTGAAGGTTTTGGCAATTCTGGTAATTGACACTAGAGTCAGAGATTTAGACTTCTGTAGCTGAAAAGCCTATAGCAAGAACTAGAAGGGACTCTGGGGCTTTGCCTTGCAGGCCAGGCAAATTCACAAGACAGATTTATACTAGCCAGGACCTGTCATAGAGTTATGATGGCAGAAAAAGCTTCATACCATCTAGGACCCTGGTTAAATATTTACTATGCTGGAGACTAGTCTATACTGCAACCAGTTCTTGAAGCTGCTAATTTAGAATTGTTGCAGCTGTGTCAATAAATCTGTGTTTATAAGTGGATTCTGCAGTTCTTATAGATAGTAGCATCTTAGCACAGCAGTGGGTGAATTGATTTCAGCAGGATTACTGAGAGCTACAGCCCAGCTTGCAGTAAATGAGGGTAGGAAGTAGCACCGCAGACTTGTGAGCTGAAATGGGATTCTGCAGTGGGACTGGCATGGTGGATGGCATCTCTGCATTACTCTTAACTGAGAGCAAATCAGAAAATGAGGCAAGGCCTAATATGCAGTTTATTTTTCTTCTCTTTCTGCCCTTTATAATCGAATCACGTTTACTCTTTTCATGCACCGATTTACTTTGCATGTGTGCAGCTCCTGAGCTGGGTGGCGAGAGCCCTGGCTCCTGCTGGCATGCTCCTCTTGCAGGAATGGGAAGCAATGGGACTCTCTTACTTTCTCTCTTACATGGCTGACAATGTTGACAGTCTGGCCCTATATTTAAAGAAACACAAAGCATTCAGTTCTTTGGCATTTTGATGCATCTGAATGGCATCTCTCTGGAGATGAAATAGCAATCATCACTAGAGCTACAGATTAGCAACTGATAGGGAAAAATGGGCATATCATTAAGCTTACACACTCTCCTACTATCTCACCACTTCTCATTCAGTCCTTGTCTGCAAACAGAAAAAGGGGATCCTGTATTACACTGCTGGGTTCGCATATAATCAGGTGTCGAAGCCTGCTTTGCTTAGACCTTTTGTTCAGCTACAGTCCCTACTGATTTTTTTTTTCTAAGATTTGTGCTTTCACCCCTGGATAATATTATAACAAATAGCTCTTTGTCTCTTTAGGTTTATTCATATAACTTGTATTAATATATTGACAATGTAATAAAAGTGCCATACAAAGAATCCTCTTGTCTTCACCGGCTACTGCAAGGGCTGTGGCAATTATTGCTGATTTGAAGCACAGTCCAAGACTCCAGTGGATAGATGTGAAAAAAAAAAAGCAAATTTGAAAGTCAGCTGCAAGAACTATATAAATAATGAGGCTGTTCTTCCTTAGCAAAGCTTTTTTTATTAAATGGTCTCATATTTAAAATAAATATTATAAAGATATTTTGAAGACACCAATGATGTCATCTTAAAACAAAACAAAATAGAAATTTATTGACTTCTAGCAAGAATTTCACTGAAGTTGGCGCAAACTGTTTGTAAATATAGTTTGTTTGGATGCTGGTAGCTAGCTTCAAACACTCCTATTGAAAAGGCTGATGTTAAGAGTGATTTTTATTTATTTCTGTGTGTGGGAACTCCAGTCTGGATTCTGAGGGCAGCCATATGCTTTAAATCTACCAGAGTCACGTTGTGCTGCTAGCCAAAATCCAGGGTCCTTTATGCTGGTCCAATTAAGAAGAAAAATTGATGAGGGAGTCAGAACCTAGTATCTTTTGCTCACAAGGACTGCAGAGTCTTGCCTCTCTGGGGATACAGGAGTTTCCTGCACAGCACAGGGTTTTCCTTCTGCCATCTGACAAAGATACTCTCTCCTCACTCTCCATTTTTTTTCAGTCTTTTTCTAAGCTTGTTCAAGGTTGTGGCTGATTCTTCCTTTTTTATGTCTTTTCTGTGATTCTCACTCTAACTCGACCATACTCAGAGATAATGTTTTTCCAAATAGGTCAAATTTCTGAGCATATGCCTCTAATTCAGGTAATGATGTACACTTGTATTTTTGGCTTAAAGATTAGTTTTGCTATTCAGAAATGGGTGAAATCAGAAATGACCATTACTCGAACCAACTCCAGCTGGTTCGAGTGACACCTGGTAGGGAAAAGCTCTGCAAAACTAACTTCAAAGTTTCCAACAGCAAAAACCACAGAACAGAAGCAATAACAACAAAAAAAGCTATAGCTTTAGAAATCAAAAGGCAATAGTGTTTGCTTTATATATTTTTGTGTTAAAAATGTTTATATTTTTAATGAACAAATCTTGGAGTCTGGGGATAACTTTGTTTCTGCTTCTGATGTTGGCTTATATGACACAGAACAGGGATCAGAAGTTCTGAGAGACCTAAATAATAACACCAAAATAGGATCTACTTGTCTCACAAAAATATTGCGAAACTTAGTGCTCTAAAAGTTTTTCAGATCCAGAAATGCCCATTCATACCTGTACCAGGAGAAAAGTGTAAAGGACAAAATCCCCTTTTCACTGAAATAGTGAGAACTTTGTCATT
Source organism: Crypturellus soui (assembly GCA_032275445.1). Lineage (NCBI taxonomy): Eukaryota > Metazoa > Chordata > Aves > Tinamiformes > Tinamidae > Crypturellus > Crypturellus soui. Next base: position 1,565,197 of record JAUBNY010000760.1, read on the forward strand.
GATTTTATGAGGCTAAAACTTTACCTCTTTTGTTAATGTGGTGGTTAAGGACATTTCTGGCAAAGGATGAGAACGGAATCTCGCCAAGAGCTGGTGCTCCTCTGTGCGAGGCATGTGAAGGGCTTAAGGGGATTAGCAGCCTTCAGAGCCAGTGGGCACCTTCGGAATTCCTGTTTCTGTGTTTCCCTCCCAGGCACATCAGTGCTGAGGCAGGATTATTACCACAGGAAACTTTCATAGAAGCCAGCTTATACAACTGGCAGTTGTACACCAACCACCTTTAAAAACTATTTTTTGATTTTCTTTTTACTGATGGGGTGAAAAATGTTATGTGTATTGAAGATTTATATCGTTTAAAATACACAATACTGTTGGGCTATTTCTTTTATGTTATGTGACTTCTTTCTGTTACTTTCTTTTTTAGTCTGTAAGTGATGCTTTACTTTTATTTATAAAGAATTTTGTTCACCAAGAATGGTGTTTAACTTAAAGATATATATAAATACTATGAAGAGTTGTACAAGTTAAAATCACTTTCTTCTTCTTTATATTGGCATCATTCAGGGAGGATGAACTGAACTTGCTAGTTTAACTTGTCAACCTTTAAATTACAGCACTAAAACATCTCGATGGAATTACAAACTTATATACATCATCACAGATAGGTCTGTAGATCCTGACAAAATAGAATAAAATTAAAGAACAGCAAGTTTTGAGATAAGGACATGAAAAGTCATTGCTAGAGTAGAAACTTTTTAAGTTAATTTCATCTTTCAGTATTCAGAATGGTCCTTTTTCCCCCCAAATAACAGAAAATCAAAATATTACATTTTTCAAAAATATTTTTTCAAAATATTAAAATTCCATATAAAAAAAAATTAAAAATATTAATGAGCTTCCTCCTGACAGACATTTCAGGAGGTGATTCCCTGAGTTGTCACCTGCTCAGCAGGAGGCTTGGAGCCCCTTGAGATGTGGTGGCCTTGGTGGGAGGAGAAGGGTGGCCGGCCACCTTGCTTGGTAGCTTGAGGGCATCTTCAATCTCTTCTCCTGGGCTTGTCCAGCTTTCTGGGCAATGCACAGGTATTTCCTGAGCAAGACGCGATTGCCCTGGAAAGCGGCACATTCACTTTCTCAGACCATGGGGGGCCCAGAGACTGGGATCCTGACAGCAGTTGAGAGAAAACACCTGCTATTTTTGATTAGTATGTCAGCTCTCAGAGCCGTGCTTTATTTAATTAATTTTGGCAGCTTACAGATATGACTAAATTAAAAAGGGGGAAAATCAGCATAGCGTTTCTGCAAAACTATTGACTGATTAGTATGGGTAAATGAGTTGCAGAGTGAACTTCAGCTTCAGGGAGGGTGTGCTTGCTGCCTGTTATATTTCTTAATTCAAACCAAAAACTTACCTGAGATTTATGCACCTCTCTTTGAAGCAAATGAAAGTAAGCATTCTCTCTTTGTATTTGTTTAAAGACATTCCAGATGCTCATTTAGAGGGGAAAAATGAAATGAAAATGCCTTTAATTAATGAAACCAAAGGTCCTGAGTGCATTTTGGATAGGACAATTACTTGGAGGAGAAAGTAAATAGTAGATAAGATTTTATAAGGTTTTATATTCCAAATATATAGCAGATGATAATTATTACCTGTGTTAAAGTTAGCAAGAGTGCAAAGAAAGCTTCAGTGATTGCTTCCAGACATTTTACCATTGAATAAACTTTTTTATCAGATAGTCTCTTCACAAAAAGGTTTGTCCTTGTTATTAATGGCACATGGCTATTAAGAGCCTCACCATGAGAAGAACTGAATGTCCCTATTGAACTCAGAGCTCAGTCAGGTCACAGGTTGATTTCAGTAGTTTTGTAATGTTTTATCACATTGTTAATTCCATGTTATTAATGATAACTTTTTGCACTACATCCCAATATGATCTTAGATGATTTGTTCGTCATTCGTAAAAGCATAAAATAAAAGGGAGAGCTCTGTCAGTAATGCAGAATTGACCTGTAATTCAAAATATTATTTCTTTTTATACATATAGAAAGGTTTTGGATTGTGTTACTAACAAATTTCTTTTTTTTTCTTCTGCCAGTTTTGTCGCTGAGGGATTATCACAAAAGAGTATGGTTGTCATTTTTGCTGTTAGGTTATATATGTTGGTATAATGTATCTTTTACATCTCAATACAAAAGTCTAATGCTACAGTTGTTTCTTTCAAATTTTCGGGGAAGATGCAGTCAAATTGAAGATAAAATGCTACCACTTGGAAAATAAAACTCATCAAGGGGTTCATTTTTGCAAGACAGGTAATGCCATTAGGAAATCAGTCTGCATTAAAAATGCTATTTTTTTTTCTCAAGGACAAACTGTAAGAGCTATTGCAAAGGTGAAAGAAAGGACCTCTGGAAGTCATGCCTAATGCCCTGTTCATAGCAGGGCCAAGGTTAAAGTTAAAAGAGGTTCAGGGCCTCATCCTCATAAATCTGGTGATTCTCAAGAGCTGGAGATGATAACCTCTCTGAACAACCTGCTCCTGTGCTTAGCCACCTTCATCATGAATGTTTTCCTCTTTATTTCCCATTTGGCTGCATCTTGTGACTGTCGGTTCTTGTTCTTTGTCTGGGGATTTCTGTGAAAAATCTAGCTCTATATTCCCAGTTTTCACTGAATTGAAGACAGCAATTAAATCTCCTCTTCTCCTGCCCTTTTCCAGGCAAAGTAAGCATGGTTCCCTCAAACTCTCCTCATACATCACATTACGGTCCCTTAACCATCTAAGTGACCCAATTTAGACCCAACTGTCTAAATGTATGCTATGTAGCAGAAAAATGATCGGAAGCCTAAGCAGTATGAGATGTTCCTGAGCACAGAGGTGCTTGCGAAACCATACGTCCAAACAGATTTAGACTCCAAGTTCACCAAAAGAGCAGAGGATATTTTCTTGCACCAAGACATGAAGAGTTCACAAACTGATCTTCTAATTGATCACTGAGCTCCACATAGGCTCTGTGCAAAGCCCAAAAGATGGGCACTAACTTACTAATGGGACTACTGAACCCTCCTCATCCCTTACCTCTCTCGCTGATGTGTTGGTTAATTCTGTTGAGACCATCAGTATATCAGTTTGTTTGTAAGGAGGCAAGCTGCTAAGAACAATTAAGTATAGGAAGCAAGGAATAGGAAAAGGAAAGGTCAGAAGAAGGCACAAAGCTATTGCTCTGTGGAATTGCCTGTATTCAAGTCAAACTGTTACTACTGGTAGAAAAAAACATATAAATGGCATGTTGTAGAAATGATGAAAATTAACAATTCATTTTTTTTTAAGAAAAAGAGAAAGCACGTGCCTGTATCCACACCCCAAGGTCTTTCAAGAGATCAAGGAGCCAACAGCTTTGGTCCAGGGGTCCTCTCTGCTTGCAGGGAGAAGAGTGAAACCAGCATTTCCTTTCCAAAAGGAAACATGAGATCTCTGGATTTAATGAATCTGAAACACTGGGAATGGGTGAAGGAGGAACATGTTGCTGTTAAATAGGTTTTTCAAGGATACAATTTTATGTGTTTCCAGCATGATCAGGTAAAAACAAAGGAATGACACCATCTATACAGAAATTCTGACTTGCATTATAGGCTGGAAAGAATATCCTGCCCTTAATTATGATTTATAAAATCATTTGAAGGGTATGGAATGAAATAGAGTTAGCCATTTAGCTTGTCTTTTTGGCATAGAGAAATTGTGATTTCCTATGGATAATGTCAGCCAGAAAGGTAATTATCTGAGCTAAATATCATATAATGAAAGCTCTTGGTAGGTTAAGAATACTGATGCTGGTATGAAAAACAGGCTTCCTTTTCCCTATATGATTTCTTATATTCATTACTGCTTTAGTCTTTTACAGTACAGCCCCCACCCCTCCATCCCACCCCCACACCTCACAGCTTCAGGTAAAAGTGAATATTGCATCTAGATCTGGAAGGGATTTAATGATAAAAATAAGTTGAATGCTGGTAGCAAATCTGCATTTTATTCTGTCTTCCAATGTTTATATCACTAAAAAAAAACCCACTGAAAATAACACTGATACTTCTGTGCAGCTGGAGATGCAATTAAGCATTGGCTGCTTTATGAGTGTCTAGGTATTCAAAAGCCAGGAAGGTCTATAGAACCTGCCAATTCTGTGTAATTACTCCAAAGTGAAGGAAACTATGCTAAACTATTTTTTCATTTTTAAACCAGTCCCACTAAAGTAAGCAACAATCAAATGCTTTTAATGATATTGACCTACTTGTGAAGTGCTTTGGGATAGGTATTACTCAAATGCTGTGTTGTTATTGTTTTATTTCATTTTAATTGCATTCTCTCATATGCAAAACTTTTAAAACATCTATCCCTTCAGTGTAACAACTCCCTGTTTGTTCTCTGTAGATCATTACTTGATTTTTCTAAGGGCAGAACAAAACATTTTCAGTCACTTCCACTACAGAAGACGATAAAACATACTCACAGTAAAGCAAATTCTCTCTTTTCCCCATTGTTAAAACTAACTGTGATCGTATTTATTGAAAGGGGATGCAGCAAAAACTTGTGAAGATTGACTTGGGAATAATTCACATTATGATGAAACACCTTTGCTTGATCTTGGCAAGGGGAAAACAAGGTTATAAGTTCTCAGTAGCATCCGCTAAAATCTGAGCAGAAGCTAACAATACCCATCTCTCTGCACGCTTGCAGTGCCCTCCATGGTAATCAGGGTTATCTGGGTTTCATTAATTAAGGGTCTGGGCAAGGGCTGGGGTTTGTTCTTGGAACAATTTGTGCAGAATACACAGTAAATGACTCATATTCATAATTCTTCAACGCCTGAAGCCCTGTCTAAAACCCTGTTTGTATTGCTTTAAATACGCAGGTTCGTTTAAAGTACTAAAACTGCAGGTCACATCCCATCTTCCCCTCTGCAAAACCAGTCCTAATGATATAAAGTGATTATATCAGCATAGTTGATTCCAGTGCAGAAAGGGAAATGAACAAGCTATACTAGTATAATCATACATGTAATGGCATGATTCTCTCTATACCAAAGGTTCAAACCGTCTGCATAATGTTTAAAAATAAATCACATGCTTAACCCAAACAGCAGAACCCAGGAAAGTGGTGGTGATAGGAAATCTGTTTTAAGCTTTTTTTGTTCACCGATTACCACTACCAGCAGCAGCAAAGGAACATGAAAGGGATCAAATAAGGGACTACTACAATAATATTGGTGTTTCTGATAAACACACCACAGATTTTAAAATTTGAAGTCAAGGGAAAAATATGTTTATATAGAGAAGCATACACTTCCCTCCCTTCCTGTTACTCCAAACAATGAAGATATGCTACTACTGCTACATTTAGGAAATGAAGCAAATATTCTGATTTTTTTTCAGAGCTTCAGTGGACATTGTATTTAATTTACTGACCCATTTCCATCACCTCAAGACAAGTTCAATACTATGAGGAGCTGCGATCATTTCTCAGCACCCAAGGTACTGCTGTAAATTTTTGGAAATCACATTGCCACTGATCCTTGAAACACCTAAAGAATGTGTGTTACATTTACTGATTTAATAGATTATGACCAACCAAGATGACCTTCTACAGGCGACAGGTCAGAAAATTTCATCCTTGTCAAGTCTTTTCCTCATTCAGCAGTTTCTTCTTCATCAGAGTGTTGTGAAACAATAAAATAGTTCCTGTTAAGTTGTATATTAACAGGCAAACTGAGACTAGCTAGCAGAAATCACCAGTTCTACAGGTTTGTTTGCAAAGGTACCACCACAACTTCGTCTTGTTATTTTGGAAAATTCTAATTGCTGATAATTTGATCAAAAATTTGGTTTTCAAATGTCCTTAGGGTCATTGCCATGATAAATAGAAAATAATATTATCTTTTGGTTTGTATGTTTGCATAAAAATTTCCATCATAGTGTATATTTTCTTTTAATCTCTGAAATGTTGTGGAAAACTAGCATGTGCAGGTTTACGTGTGTGTGTGTGTTTTGTATGTTATCACCAATTGGCACTGGAACTGAAAGTCTTGCCATTTTTTAGATTTTTTTAAAAATACTTTTTCACAATTTTTTTTGCTTTCTATTTTTTTTAAAGAGACTTCTGCTCCTGTTTTTCTTTAGAGATATGTGATTAATATTTTTTTTGTGCCTAATTAAATCGAGTTAACATGGCTGATAAGACCAGACAGACAAATTCTGATTTTTCTGTAATGACTCCATAACATCTAATGCATCTAATGAAATTTCCTTGGATTTGCACTATGAGAATTGGGAGCAGCCTCCCTGCTTGTTTCCTGATTCTTGCTTCTCATGTGTGTGCCCCCTTAATATGTAATGGACAAAGCTTTACTATTTAATCAACCATAATACTTGCTTTATGTTTTTTGCTGTTGTTGTATTCTTTTCTTTCTTTTCTTTTCTTTTCTTTTCTTTTCTTTTCTTTTCTTTTCTTTTCTTTTCTTTTCTTTTCTTTTC
>JAUBNY010000760.1:1571825-1581855 GCA_032275445.1 Crypturellus soui
TTTCTTTTCTTTTCTTTTCTTTTCTTTTCTTTTCTTTTCTTTTCTTTTCTTTTCTTTTCTTTTCTTTTCTTTTCTTCATTTTCCCCTCAATAATCTGTGTAAATTGCTCTTGTTTTCTTTATTTTGTTCATCTGATTTAATGACTGGTCTTTCTCAAAGCTTCTTCCACAACTGCTGTGAAATAAATGTGCAGAGGTATTGCAGCTGAACACTTGTCTCTTCTTCAGACTTGAAGAAATAGATGTATGGGGTGAAGAGCTCTGATTAAATAATTGTTCTTGCCTTGCTTTTCCTAAACAGATTCACTCACCTGCATCTGCTAATATTAGTTCTGGTTTCCCCATCATGTCTTCTTACTCTTCCTCACCTCTTCTTATCTTGTATGTGTACAGACTTTTCAAGCTAAAAGACAGGACTGAGCAACATTGACACCAAGCTGTACAAAATACATTTTCTTTATAATAAACCCCAGATTTCATATAGAACTACTTGAGGAGGTAGGAGAGAGAGACAAATGTAAGTCTTGGATTATATTTCCTAAACACATGGACATGTCATATTGTCCATAAGAATAATAATATTAAAAAACACAAGTTACCCAAGTAACCAAGACTATATGATGTTGCCCTGAATTAGAAAAAAGATTAGGGTAGAGTATGTTATCATTTCAAATATAGCACTGAATACAAAATACATGTTTTACAAATTCCAAACCCAATAGATAAAATGTACAAGATAGCTGTTCAAATAGCAGTTTTTCTGCTATTTGACCTAAAATGTGTCACACTAAAAGACATGTAGAAAACACACATTTTCACTTTACTTTTTTAATGCATCCTGCTGAATGCACGCTGCACATCCTGCAATAGCACTTGCATTGAAATCAGCACAATGAAATGTGACATGTAAGATCAACAAAATGAACAGTACCTCTCCATGTGTAAATTGAAAAGGCATGCAGAAAGTTTATGCAGAAAAAAAATGACAGAACAGATAATAAATTATATTGGTTTTGGTATCTTTTCTTCTGTCACTGATAACAAAAGAATTGGATGGGGCATCAAATAATAATAAGTCTTTTTATTTTCAGGTCATTTTTACATCTTTCAATAACCATTATCAGGAAAAAAAATAGAAAAGATATATCATTTCTTAGGACAATAAAAGATTTTGTCTTTGTGTTTTTTCTATACATTTTTTTCCCAAGGGCTTACTTATCCGTAGCCATTTTGTGTGTTATCCTTCTTTGCTGCATAATGGCTTTATTCTCTGGTTGAAAAATATATTGTAATCCACATGTAAAACTATCTTTGTTTTCATCCTCTAAAATGAAAAGGCAGTTTCAGTTAATCTATTAGCCAACTTTGCTTGCATTTATAAGAAATACGTTGCATATTCTCTTGCTTTAAAACACTTGACAATCTGTTACCTTCTTTTTTGAGAAATGGAAGTGCTATGGTTATTCTTGCTCACTGCTTACACAGGCTTCCTCAAAATATCACCAATGATATCACACTATAAAAGAAAAGATAATGATTTCATAGCCATTTTTAGCTGGATGTTGTTGTTGTTGTTTTTAAATCTGATATTAAATGTCCTTCCTCCTTGGAACACCAAAAGAACATCAAATAAATTAAAGCAGAGGACCACATTACTGCTTAGGGCCTTGAAAGCTATTCTGCATATACAGCATACTTAGAAACAAATGAGTAACCAAACGGTTTGCTCCTTCAAACTAAACTAGTCTTAGAAAAAAGAAAAAACACAAACAAAACCACAGCCCATTCTCTTTGAGTAGTCTTTTATGCCTATGAACATATATGGAACTAAACATTTTTTTAAAACACTCCTTCCTGCAGAAGGCACAAAGGGATTTAATATTTGCCCCCAACAACGGGTTCACTTGGCTAAGCATCACTGAGCATCAATGTATAAATCGTGCGCTCTCATTCAGAGCCACTGCATTTCCACAATATAAGTGCATGGGACCACATGCTGGTATTCTCCACAAAAGTCACTTGTTATTTAAATCAGAACTACAAACCTGCTCCCTCACCTCCCCCTCTTCAGCCCCTAGAGGGGCATATTCTCATTAACATTCTTAATGTTAATTGGAATTACATGTGCACATCAAGAAGAGAATACACCTCCAGATGCGATATTTGCAAGCTTCATATTAAGCCAGATCGTGTTGAAATAAAACACATCATTGAACATACAGTCCTGACCTGATATTGAACGGTAATATATGTTTTTATGTACAAAAGCAGTTTTTACATGCAGACAAAAATGAATTCTATATAATACATCTGCAGCCTCCATTACTGTAGAACTTGATCTTGCCAGTTCTCATTCATGTTAAAAATCCTTGTGCCTACAAAATACAGGTAGTCTTATGATCCACCACATTTCCCTGTAATGGCAGTTAGTTGCTGATCTGAATTACTGGAAAATTGGTGACAAGATAAGATGACTTAGACTCACTTGTTCAGAAGAGGAGCTATATGGTTTACAGCAAAAAATAAGTTTTAAAAATCACAAGTAAATATCCCTATTTTCTAAATAGATGAAAATAACACAATTCTGTTAATAAAATTATAATTTCTGGAAATATAATCATCTAAGAAATAAGTTGACAAAAATATTTAAAAATCCAACATCAAATGCATTTTACAATATTATTTAAAATTCATTATAAACTTCTAGATGCACTAGCACTCTCTTTTCTACAATTTTTGCTTCACAAAGTATAAATGCAGTGCAGATTAGAAGAAAGCACAATCCCAAATCTGGAAAGGCCAAATAGATTAGCTTCATCCTTGCAGAAAAATCATGCTAGAATATTTTTTCTACTGAGTCTTTCCACTTCCAAGTAATGGGAGTTTTTTTATTGATATTTTTAAGCTACTCAGTCAACAAAACATAAGAATCTCCAACAGAATTACTTAAAAGCTCAGTCCCAGCAGTAAGGGGCAAATTTGGCTCAAAAGGCATAAACCGAGGTTTTGAAGAAATCCTCCTAATATGGTTACAGAAACATAAATTGAAATAATGTTAAATTCTCCTAGAAATCATAATAAATAAAACCATATGCTGCAGTATCTCAGCTAGAATTCTTCAAGACTGTAAAACAGATACATTCAAGTCAGACAGTATCAAGGAAAATGGGGTAGGAGCTGAGGAAAATATTCATTTAGCAATGATCTTTCTTCATGTAATGACATGCTAGGTTTAAGCCCCTGACATCTTGGAAGTGCTCATATATAATCTCGTTTGCCTATTCTTCCTTGCTACAGAGATGGTCAACAAAACAAGACTTGCTTGGGAATAAGTAATGCAAATGTCACATCTATCTTGCTACTATTAGAGGACGACAGAGGAGAGGCATACTGGAATATTGTTTAAAAAGCGAAAAGCAATCCCCTCCCCACACTAAAATAACAAACTGAATGCCTGCCTTCAGGTATTCAGGTATTCAGTCACAAATGCATAGAAATGAGAGGGAAAATAAAGCCTTTCTAGGTCATCTATTCCATCCATCTGCTGGAATATGATCACTCTCTACAACATATATTCTAGAGCTTTTCTCAGTCTGATTTGTTTCCATCTGTGCGATTTGACCTTACCTATTCCATCTTGGGTAGGTAAAATGGCTGCTGAATAGTGCAGTAATTCAGGGCAACATCTAAAAAATTAAAAATCAGAAAAAAAAAAAGAAAAAAAGTCCTTTTTAGCCTCAGTGCAGCTAATTTTGAAGCTATGTTCGCCCATCAGACTGGACAGACGATGCCTATGAGACCGTGTCGCCTGTGTGCGAAGCGTCATCTTTTACTGCATCATATGGATTAGACCCCGAGCTAATCAGTCAGCCTCAGAGCTGAAATGCTTCGGGTCCATCTTACAATGCAAATATTGGGGGGTGGGGAACATTCAACTAAAGTCTTCCATGCTTAATGAGTTGCCTTTCCTATTCTTATTAACTAAAATACTTTAACCACTTTGGTTTTTTTAAACTTAAACAATTATATTAGACATAATCGTTATTTTATTAACATTTTTCTCCAAGGATTTTTTTTTTTTTCTTTCCGATTATGAGTACTTTGCAATCTCAGGCAGTATGATGGATGCTACTCTTCTATGACAAGAATTTTAACAGCCCTTCTTCAGCACTCAATGCGCACCCAATTATGCGTCTGAGCTGGTAACCTTGAATTTATGTTGCCATGGCGACAAACTGGTCATGCATTATGGATTATCATTGAAATTCTACACCCCTACCTAGCATAATGAGAGTTGGGGACTTAATCAAATCAGCCATTCTGTGTGACACAAAGTGAAGAACTAGCGCTCATTGTTCGGCGCCCAGAAAGGAAGCGGGCCTGGTGGAGTGGCAGCTGCAGCGCCGCGGCCTGATAGATTGCCCTTATATACATTCGTGAATGTATAGACAGATGGCTCTCAATGCCTGGAATTTGGCGCTTAGGAAGCAGCTGTTCGGCTAACCTCTGCCGTCTCACCTTGTTGTCATGGAACATTGAGCAGAGACGGGGAATGTGGCCGGATCCGCCGACGAGCGGGGCTGGATTTACGCACCGTGGCATCCCTCTTTCATGAGGAGGCGGCCAGGCTCGCGTGGGGGAGCCACGGGCGCCTGGAGGAGCCCCCGGGCCCGCTCCGACCCTGGCAGGGTGGAGGGAGGCAGATCAGACAGTCATGGTGAATCATTCCCGGGGATCTCATCCAGTTTGCATCTCCTTCGCTGTCCTGGAATTGCAGCCACCCCATGGCAGTCTCCCCTTACGCTGCTCGGACGTCACTAAATGCCTCAGGTTTCCGTGCGAGATTTTGCTGTGTCCTTGGCTTTCCAAGGCAAAACAGCAGCTTTGCTAAGGTCAGAGCTGAAGCTGAGTCAGTGCCGGAAGGATCAGGCCAAGTGGATGTGGGAACCCAGCAGCCATTACAGCCGCCTGCCTCTTTCTGCCTCACCACTGAAATTCTCCTTCCACTCTGAGATATTGGAGGAAGCTACAGAAAGAGCTGAGGGCTCATTGTTTTTTTTTTTTTAATAAAATAATAGTAAAACTGTAGCAGATTTTAGAAGAATGGAGCCATAATAAATATATATATGTATGCATATATATATATATATATATATATAAACCTTAAAACTGTTTAGTATAATATCTGAGTATTTTGTCCCACATCAGAAGGAAGTTCAAGTACATAGTATTTTTGATTTATTCTTATGGCCTTTTTTGTTATTATTACAGTAGCAATAGCATTATTAACATTATTTTTTTCCAACTAACTCTCCATTTAAAAAAAATTGTAAACAAGTTCTGATTCCCCAGGTGTATACTCTATTAAAAAAAAACCTGTTTTGCCAAAACCTTAATTATCCAGCATGTTCTGAGGCACGATTAGATTTTGGAAGCCCCCCTGTTATTACCAGACTATATTTTATTTACCTACTCCTATTTATAATGGTACCATCATCAGGGTTTCTGCACAGGGAGTGTTACATGCCTGTCAACCTTACCATTATAGATTCACTAGACATGTGATTTCAAAGCTTGCAATATTCTCTCAGAATAAAACCTGATGTGAAAATAATGTTTCAAAGAAAATACTTGATTCCAGATCTAACTGCTTCATTAACACCATTTTTTTTTCTTTCAACCAAGCTGTCTGCTTTTTGTGTTTTGATGTGTAAAGTGTGTAGCATGCATATACTATAAAGGATTTAATTTTAAATGCATGTGCAGGAAGTGAATATTTCAGTAGGCTCTTAAATCAATATATAGGTTACCCAGGAGCCTTGAGTAGTCACTTCTTATCTGTCTGTTTATTTGTCTATCTATGCATCTATCTATGCATCTATCTATGCATCTATCTATCTATCTAACCATCTATCTATCTCTATAAACAAAAATAGAATCCCTCACCTTCTGTGCAGCTTTTCATTTCCAAAAGAGCCACTGCTGTCAGGCACTGACCCAGCTGACAGACTGCAGTGTCTTCACAGAAGGCTTCTCAGTCTATTTACTAGTGATTTGTGCACTGAAAAGTCTCAGGAAAGCCTGGACATGAGTGACGGCACCAGTTGGGAGGCTGAGGCCAGCTCTGGGCCTGATTCTGCGAGTTCTGTGCAAGCCAATGATGGAGACCAGCCCATCACTGGGGAGAAAAACCTCCAGAGAGAAAAGCCTCCCGTGTCAATAATCCCGTGTTTTAAACACATCTCAATCTTGGCAGTGTCACAGATTTTGGTTGTTAAGGTACGTTAGGGGACTTTCGAAATTCCCGGAGTTCAAATACAGATTAAAAAAAATGCAACTTCCCCAAAAATATTCATTCACACAAAGATGTCTTTCGTAACATTAATTGTCTGACTCAGTGTACAACAGATAATTCTGAGATGGGGACTCATGGGTTAAACAAATAGACTGATATCATTGAAATCTCTCTGAAAGGAAGAATGAATGTACCCTTTTCAGCTTTAATTTCCAGTATTTAGAATTCCCTTGTGTTTATAGATTTTAAGCTAAACCCTTAAATTTGATGTTAATGTCAACCTTACATTACTTTTTATTTATTTATTTATTTATGGTTGATTAGCATTTATTGTGTGGGCAGTTTGGAGAAGAATGTCACAATTACCGCAAGCCATCATAAATAACGATGTGTGCTTTACATTAAAACCTATAGAGAAATACAAAAAAGAAAGTAAGCACTAACACGGACAGTGATTTTTCTCATCAAGAATATCTCACCAAAAAAGGAAGAAGAAATTGCGGAATTATTTTTCATTAAGCATTTTTAGAAACAATTTTTTAATAAGGCTAACTTCAGATACAGCAAAAAGAATCCTGAGGAAAATGACTTTAGATTATGAAAAATATTTGGCCCAGTAAATGATTTATGATCAAATTATATATCTCTCAAGGACTACTGTTGCTAATACTAAAACTGAGGAACTAATTTTAGGGCCTAATTTTCAACCTTTATATAGGGTAAATAGAGCCTTCTCAACAAAGTATTTCTAGTGGTCTTGACAAAATTCTTATCAAAGTAATTACTGAGCATAACTCATATTCCTAGAAGACTGTTTGAATACCCAATAGTACTTAAAGTTTTCTGAAACATTGTCATTACCAGAAAAACTGGAGAATAGCAGTAATTTGATGAAATTTGATTAAAAGCTTCATGTAAACTTGTTGGAGGCATTATTGACAAAAGCTATGGCTAGAGGTAAGCTCATAAATTTCTTAACTAAACTAACCTTACCAGATTTAAAATACTACCTCTCAATCTTTTTAATCACAGGATCATTCAACCTAAAATAAATAAATAAATAAATAAATAAATCCAAAGATTTTATATTTACTTGGAGAAAAAGAGAGAGAAAAAAAAAGTCCGCTTTGTGGATTGTAGCCTTGGAGATTTTCCTCTTGCAACTTACTAAAATGAAACTGGATTCTGAATTTCAACTCATTACTTTTATTTTCTCCATTTGATTCATGGCTATGCTTGAGAGTGTAAGATAGACCACATAAACATGTATTTTGGGAAATTTTGAAATCATTTCACATGTTGTTTTATAGACCACCAGTAGTACCATGCACACAGACTGGAAATCCTCCTGGCTCTTGAGAGTGCTGATCACATCTTACCTCTGTGCTGCCTAAAACACTGTCTAAATACAGATCTTCACTTAGTATAAGGGCATGGATGAAAGCGTGCACTCAACATCTAGCTCCTGAATATAGATACCTTCCAATGGGCTTACAGCCACTTCATTAGCATTTCAGGAACTCAAAATATAAGATATTAAATTCTCAAAACATCTAGTTTTTTTTCAAAGATATACATCAAAAGAGCTGCATTCCAAAAAGCCATTTTGGCGCAAGAGGATCAGGACTGCAGAGCTGTATTTGCGTGGTAATGCAGGGTGAAAGTGGTTTTGCAAGTTCAACATTTGAACAAAATACCATTTTCTGACCGTGACAATATTCTAGTAATTGCAGCAGATCTGCCTGAAAGGCAAAGGGTTTGCTTAAAGACACTCCCTTAGTCTTAAGATATAAGCTCATCCTCCTCTTTTACTTAAATTCACCCCCTGTCACAACTGGTGGAGTCAGCAGATACATTTCCCTTCACTATAAAATGCATTTAATCACAATAATCAAATGCCTGTGTAGTGAGAACATCTTTATAATCCACCGTACCAGCTTGTTCGCTTCCAGGCTCTGGCTGGTGTACTCTGATAATCTTTTTGCTGTCATGCTGAGATGTTTCATTCTTAACTGGAGCTCAGCTGATCAGTAACATCAGCATTTATACTTACTCTGAGATCAAGACTACCACAGAAATATAATAAAAACAGTGTTCAAGCAGAAAGCTGCTTGTACATATGCATCGGGATGGTCACCTGAAGGTCTCCCGCAACACACTGCTCCTTCTGAAGAGCAATTTAAAAGCTAAGTATTTACTAGGCCTGGTTGTGGACCCAGATCCAGCCTCGTGATACCATCAAAATGCATCCAGGCACCCCCTGAATATCTCCTTTTGCACCTGGTTGGGGCCCCTGGCCAGCCCCAGATCTGGTTCATCGCTGGCCATATCTGCGTTGTCCAAGGACCCGTTACCAACCCTCACTCTGCCCCTGGACGGCTCCAGGGCTGTGCCCTGATCAGATCCGCCGTGGGGCTTCTACTGCACAGTGCTACATTCGCCGCGGCAACCAAAAAGATCAACTCTTTTTGATTCTTTTTTAGCTTAGCTGCATACCCAGAGCTGAATGTTACATATTTACTCATTTTTCTCTTAACTATTAGCTTAGTGAGGCAAATTCAGACACTTGAAACTATACACAGATATAATTTGCCCATGCGAGCATCCTGTACGTGAATGCATGTGTGTGCAACTCACCCACGCGCACCTTCTTTTGGGCACTTCCCATGCTGAGTGAAACCTCAGACATGTATTTTACATAAACATTTGGGTTTGTTCTCTCAAGGTAGACATGTACTTAAGGCACAAATTACATGTGCAATAAGATGCTCCAGTAAATATATTGGATTGGGATTAAATAAACAACTAAATAGAGAAATGCTGTTGCTATGTGTACCTGCTTCCAGGCAGGGTTTGTGCGGCAGGTTAGCGGCTCTGCATCCACGAGGGGGTGCCTGGCTAACATTGCCGGAGCCTCACCCGGCTCTGTCTCAGCTTTGCTCCAGGGACCTGCACTGATTTGCACCCGTTCAGCTTCGGCTCCAGCCTGCCCAAAGCGGACTGCCAGGGAAAAGAGGCTCAGGCATGAGCTAGAGTGTTTACAACACGCTGCTCAGGAGATCCACTCCAGGTTGTACTTTGGAAACATAAAGTGACGCTTTCAAAGTAAATCTCTGGCACACAAGCGTGCTGATTTTAGAGGTTACACACGCCAACTAAAATGCCAAAATAGAGTATCAGAAACACTCAGTATTTCCTGACACACTGCCACAGATTTAATGAAGTTAATTGGGGTAGCTGAAGTTCTCAATGATGCTGCAGAAAAGGGGCAGCTTGGGATGGTCATTTCATCTGGAAATAGCTTTAAAAACTAGAGCAGACGTCTCCCCTGAGAGTGGCCTATGTGAGATTAGCTTCCCGGCTCTGTAGCTCTCTGAGGAAGCCTTATTCTCCTGCTTTAAAACTGTAACAGGAAGCCAGGCAGCATAAGCCTAGGGACAATCTGAGTCAAATGCTTTACAATGAAATATACAGTGAAGGCAGGAGAACAGATTAAGTGATACTACTCTTTCCTTCAACTTCTTTGTTTAACATCAAGAAAAATACACTCTTGCTTATTAGACTTTTTTATTTTTTGTTTAGAAACCCTATTGATTTTGGAGCAATTTGATAGGAAAAGCATATTTCAGCTGTTAGAACTTTTGTATTCAATACACTTTTTTTTCTTTTTCTTTCTTTCTTTCTTTCTTTCTTTCTTTCTTTCTTTCTTTCTTTCTTTCTTTCTTTCTTTCTTTCT
>JAUBNY010000760.1:1591563-1603226 GCA_032275445.1 Crypturellus soui
CTCTCCTCTCCTCTCCTCTCCTCTCCTCTCCTCTCCTCTCCTCTCCTCTCCTCTCCTCTCCTCTCCTCTTCTTCCCCTTCCCCTTCCCCTTCCCCTTCCCTTTCCCCTTCCCCTTCCCCTTCCCCTTCCCCTTCCCCTTCCTCCTTCCCTTTCGCTTTCGCTTTCCCTTTCCCTTTCCTTTTCCCTTCCCTTTTCTTTCACTTCCCTTTCCCTTCCTTTTCCCTTGCCTATCCCTTGCCTTCCTTTTTCCTTCTTTTTCCCTTTCTTTTGTGTTCCCTTGCCTTCCTTTTCCCTTCTTTTTTCTTCCTTTCCCTTCTTTTCCCATGTGGCAGCAATTAGTTCATTTCTTAGCACAATTTCTTAGTCACTATTACATTTACAACCCCATGATCTACAAGATGAGGATATTTTTCAGATCCACAGAGGAACTTCTGGTAGGCATGGTCCACATCATTGTTCATTTTAATTAGTAAAGAAAACTTAATATTACCATTTTTTTCAAACAATTCCTACATGAAATTTCCACTTTACATCTTTATAATCTGATTACTGCTTTTGCTATTAGAAATACATTTATCATAGTTCCCTTTTATATCCATGGTTTCACTATTTGAGGTCCTGATGGTGATGAAGTTTCAGGATTTTCTGACAGGAGCATTAGGGGATTTGCACATTTGATATGTGGGATTTAGGAATGAGCATGGAAAAGTATAAGAACAAAAATGAGTTCTTCAAGATCAACTTTTGTCTTCATATGTAAGTAAAATAGGTTTGATTTTATATTTACACGATCTTTATAAAACTCTGGTAATAATATGATCCTTCTATTAGCATAAGACGACTTTACTCATCAATAACTGAAACTCATATGAAAGACATTACCAGAGTTGATCTAAAGCAATATTTAATTAGTGTCCCATAAGCAGTATTATGAAATATGAAGCTAACACTTACAGAAACTTGTCTTAAAACTATTACTTGAAGACCGGAAGAACACACTTTTTTTCAGGTGATCCTTAAGTTCCTTAGAAACTATCTCCTTAATCAGCTTCTCGAGAAAGGGAGGTTTGACAGAATATAATTGGATGGTTTCTTGAGGAAGGTTGAGAACTCAGCACACTATAGCCTTGGCCTTCACACATTTTGGCCTTCAAATAGACATGCTAATGAAACATCCATGCACTGAAAAAGTGCCTCTTCATTGACTTTCATGAGCCTTGTAATTATCTCACCAGGATCCCCCACTGATCCTGGAATGAGGCACTGCCAAAACCAACCACGGGTGTGCTCACAGCCTGTTCTGTCATTCGTGGTTGAAGACTGATAGCTTCAGATATGAATGACTTACTTACCCATCAAGAATATGAGAATGAATTCACTGGTTTCTTCTTTCAGAAAAGAGAAGCTGGCAGAGAATCCACGTCTCTTTATTAATGCTGCAAAGCAGCTTTTAGCTGTGTGTAGGTCATCGTGGTAAATAACTATCCAGAAGTTTAAAGTAAAAGCAATGTACCACAGTATATAATGGAACAGCGATATTTTGTGGCTTTACTATTTTGAGAAGCTGCTTCCTCTCTTCACAAGAAATTCCAAACACTGTTTCCACATCATTAATGTAAATGTGGGTATGTTCTGTGTTCCCATCTACGTAGCATACTTTAATCAAGTCCTCTTTTATAGTAGGTTCACACAGCCTACATGATACAGTTGTCTCCTTTTATACTATGTATTATGCTAGCTTATTGTAACATGCTTCCTTTTTCATCTGTTCTCTCCCACTTACTCTCTGCTGCTTTTCTATATCTAGGTTTTCTCTTTTCTTCTTTTGGAGGAAGGGAGAAGGGATTCCATTCTTTTTACATCTTTCATGATTTTTGTAGCCTTTGTTCAAATAAAAAGCCTTCAGTTGTTGTTCCTACACATTTTCTCACTCACTTTACAGTGTGGCTACAGGAATGAGACTTGAATATTAACTTCTTTAAGTTCCTTCCATCATTGTGTGTTTCAAAAGGAATATTGAGTATTGCACTGTGGGTAAAGAAAACAGAACAGTCACCAGGAAGCTGTGTGGGTCCCAAAAAGCTTAAGCCAGCAAGATGCTTCCTGAAGATTCACTTTTATAAGAACTCTACTGCAGTGTGGAAAAACTCTGACATAAGGCAACTTTTTTTTTTTTTCATCCAATGAGTTAAAAAGCAATATAGCTGTCTAATTTTAATAGTTCTAGACCATGTTGTTACCTAACTGCAGGGCTTGCTGCAGTTGCCCTTAAAAGCCGTTAGTGCCCTTAGGCCCCGACATCAGGCTGGTCAGGCATGATTTACTCTGGGTAAATCCATACTGACTGTTCCCAGTCACCTTCCTCTCCTTCATCTGACAGAAATATTTGACCAGAGGACCGACTCCATATTTTTCTTTAGTACCTAAGGGAGACTGATGGTCCTGTAGTTTACTCATCATGTCTTAGGTTTCTTTTGAAGAGGAATGCAACAGATGCCTTTCTTCAGTCCAGGTTCATAAGGACCTTCCATGATCTCCACAACCTTTCAAAGACGATAGACAACAGCCTCACAAGGACATCAAGTAGCAATTTGGACTCCTCAGAGGCAGGCTGTTAGGTCCATGGTCTTGTGTGAGTTGAGTCATCTGTCATTCCTGCCTTGACCCTCTTGCACTGCTTGTTCTCCTCCTCCTTGAGCCGCTGCCATTAAGCACAGAGGCCCAGAAGACCTTGTTGGAGAAGACATTGCAAAACAGGCATCGAGTTATCTGTGGCCACTGGCACTGAATCACCCATGAGTTCTAAATACACTATAGAATCAGCTCTACTTACATTTATGCTGGAAAGGGCTTCAGATGGCAGCTGC
Organism: Crypturellus soui; assembly: GCA_032275445.1. Taxonomy (NCBI): domain Eukaryota; kingdom Metazoa; phylum Chordata; class Aves; order Tinamiformes; family Tinamidae; genus Crypturellus; species Crypturellus soui. The sequence goes on from JAUBNY010000760.1 coordinate 1,594,431, forward strand.
TGATTCGTCTCCACAATTCAATAAAAACAAATTCTATTTTACTTGAGGCATTCAATGTCCATACCCCTCTCATGTTGCAATTATATGTGTATATAATCACTTGCTCTCAGTCTTTAATATTTCAATTAATTTAGCTAAATGTGTACTTCAACATTGTTTTGGAATCTAGGTAAGGCTACAGGAAATGTGGTTTTGCTTTGAGTAGCAATGTGTTTGGAAATCAGAGCTTTTGTAATAATCTGCAAGATTAGACCCTAACTTGACAAAATCGCGCTTCAGAGTTAACCTAGTATATGCTGGCTTGAACAACGCACTGTCTAGATAATAGTAGCAATAATAGATTTTAAAAAGCCATTCTTGTTCTTTGTAAAACTCTGCATATATTTAAACTCTTCTCTCCTTTCCCAGGTAAATGACTTGAGCACATCAAAGAGATAAAAAACTGAAAGTTTCAAAATAGGCTTTTAATATATTCTTTATTATTATTATCTTTTTTTTTTGCCATCTCCTCCTTTCCTCATTCCTGCCTAGACAACCATTTGGAGTAGAAAAATGTCGGCAATAGAATTAGATCAGCATCCTTTCTTTGAGGAGGAAAGTTGTTCTGTGTTTTTTTGGCAAAAATCAAAGTCTACAATTTGAGCTCTGACAAGTCTTCCCTGTAATTCAATCAACAGTCTTGAAATTAATTTTGCAAGGATTCTCCTAAATCATGGATCAGTCAGAGCCATAATTCTTAAAATATATGAAGGAAAATCATGCTTCTTGAATTAAAAAGAAAAAAAAATAAAAAGAATGTTTCAATGTTTTATATGATTCAGGATATGTCTGTATTAATTGTAAAAACTTCAATATGCATTGATATATCATGCCACAAAACATTAACTTATCATCTAATGTGTACAATTATAAGTAATCAGACTGACAGTTCAATTAATTAATAGAAGGAATAATGTGTCTTGTAATCCAGGTTTCTTATGGAAAGTTTTTGTTGCTGTTGATGTTGTCATTTGCAATATTTTTGAATGGAAATTGATTTTATAGTCTCATAGGGTAAGAGGTTTTGTTATTGTGTGAAAAATTGTTCTATATTTCCTTTTTATTTCTTACTATCTGGAAATGTTGCATTCCTTTAAGTGACTTCTGGAAAAAAAAATGATTTCATGTTCTTCCTAAGAAAGTTAGTAAGCTTGTTTACAGGATTTTAAAAATTTGCAGCTGAAGGAGATACAGATCAGGAGGGTAGACAACACACATACTTTATCCTCTTTCTAATTATTGAGAAAATATTCTGAGAAATTAAGTGAACAGGACTCTGAAATCATTCCTTTTCTGTTCTTTCAAGTGCTTGGGATTTTATTTTCATTGCAAGAATTGCAGTAATAGGTTATGCCGGTAGTTTCTTCTGGGTGTGGGAATGTATGACTTGTTAAGAGAAAAAATCAAACAGTGAAAAGGGGGTTGGACATTCATAATTTACCCAACCTTTACAGAAGAAAAAAAAAAAAATCCTTCCTTCCCTCAGTAGTTCCCTTTAAATGACTGACAGCATCGTTTTTCCTGGAACTTGATGAAATTTCAAGTACCTCCTGGAGGCAAGAGATTTTCCCACAAATCATCAGTCTTTGGCAAATCACAGGGAATATGTAGGCTGTAAGAGTTTTTTTTTTTTTTTTTTTTTTTCTCCTGGGAAGGTGTCTAGGTGGATCTAGCTTTTACAAATCTCTGTGCTTCAGATCGCTTATCATCTCATCAGAAGGAAATGTACCCATCACAGTGAATACTTGCACGGATGAGTCACTCAGTCCTACTAGCCATGTTATTCAGAAATGGAAGGCATCTGAGTCAGGTTGGTGTCTCCATTTTAGACTTCAGTGTTCCTAAAGTGAAAGTGCCCACCCACTCTAACTGTAGCTTTCACCCCAGAGATCTTTCTTAGACACTCTATACAGCTGATGGAATATATAAGACAAAGGACTGTTTGCAGGTATCTTCTCTACTTTGACTGCATACCTAAACACCTAAGTGCCCTGAGCTGCCTTTGATGAGACTACTTATTCATTGGGCTGTGTAAGTTAAGCTTTTACCTTTAAAAATATGACCTCAAACTCCTAGTCTTAAGCACTTTATCTTGAACTTAGAATATTCCTAAAGAATTGAGGAACTTATTAGAGAACTACAAATAACTGATCTTGTTCTTCATTTTTGTCTTCATTAAGAGTATCAGTAGGCAGAGCTATGGACCTCAGTGAGTTATCTTTCATTGTAATAATATAATCGGGACATATTCAAAACTCTTCAGACTAAAAATGTAAAATTTGCATTTTATTATTCCTGCTTATCAAAGTATGAGATACTGTATATGTATGTGATTCTGTTAATAATTATAATGCATTTATTTTGTAACATGTTCACCAGTAATAATTAATAACACATCATAATTCTGATTATTTTTAAAGAGAAAATGAACCCCCAGGAAATATACACACTTTGCCACAAGTAACGATTACACTTTAAATTATTATACTTAATCTTATATTTTCTATTGTATTATTGTTTCACATGTCTTCCTTCTTGGCAGAGGAGAATAATTATATGCCAATTATTTTTCACACACACAATAAGCATATCTTTACCCATATACTCTTTACTATATCAAAGTCTAAGATCATCAAGAAAACGTTTTATAAGAGTTACTTTTCACATATAAGTTACTATTACTAGAGCACAAGTTGGCAACAGATGAGTTGCTCCATATTATGCAGTTGAATATAGAGATTTTGAGTGAAGTTTATTATAAGATGAAAATAATGCACAGGAGCAGTTACTACTGAGTAACTAACAGCCTGTAAATTCATAATTTAGTCTACTCTATTGTGTCTCTTGTGTCACTGTTGTGACTTGTTTATATGTCCAAAGGTTTATTCAAAAGAGCGTTTATGAACGTGGCTAATTCTATCTGTGCTTAAAATCCAGTGAAGTTAATGAAACTAAATACAGTGGAAATTCAGTGTATTCAAGCATGTAAAACTTCATGCAATGGTCATGAAAGTTAACAGTGACTTTTCGGAAACTATAGTGTGGACCTAAAGGGCTAAAGAAACTAAATAAAAAAGTAAAGCTAATTGTATGAAGGCAAGAAGAAAAAGAGAGAGAGAGGAAAGAGACAAAGGAAGAGAAAGATAGAAAGAAAAATAAAAAAGGAAAAACAGAAATCAGACCAATGTTACAAACATGATGTAAAGGCAAGAAAGAGCAATGCATATGCTTTTACTCACCTTTTTAAAGTTCCTCATCTCTTAATAGCAGAACTATATGTTGCATGCCATCTGCCAGTTGTTAACAGAAATAAAATCGCATATACAGGTACTATAAAGTACGATTTAATTAGTGTACTAAAGCTTAATATATTTGAGATTTTTTTTGTAAATATAAAAACAATTATAATAGAACAAATCTATTCCTATGACAATATAATGAAGAGGCTTATGCTTCTTTAATGAAAGGCTTTATTACACTTAGTTTCATTATCTTGTATCATGCCTTACTGAATATATTATATAGTCTCATGTACAGCAATTAAAATGGTAATATACAGAAGGAGACACAGAGAATCTGAATCACTACAGAGTTTGTATCATGATGTGCTGATCAGACTACCGAGATTTACAAGGTTGTTTGTGGATCTGCCACTCTGATGTGTGACTTTTTTGTCCTTTTATGACTCTGGAATCCTTCAACAACAACAAAAAAAATCATATATTGAATAATTATTCCGTAAAACTAAAGGAAAGGTTATTTAGCAAAATCCTTACATCTATCAGCAAAGATATTTATTCCAGTATTTAGACCATCCACTTTGTGGGCTTCTTTAGAACAGGGCTGCAGTGTGAAAATAAGGAAAAGGCAGAGATATAGAACAGATACAGAAAGTACTTAAGTTGCTCGTGTAGATTGGAAGCAAGAAGTATTTCTGAAGCATTATTGTGAAGAGACTGCTTCTTTACCTTGACCACTTAGGAATTATGAGAATTCTGTGGGATGATGCAGCACTTTCATAAATCAGCCAACAAGAAATCTGAGGAAAAGGGTTTAGTAGGCTTGAGTCTGTACATTAAGCACCACTATCCACATATTGGTTTAGGATACTAGCATTAACAACAGTTCTCTTGTATGATGGATGAAGGCAGTGTTTCTCAAACTTTTTGAGAAAGCGATATTCACCTGGTCATTCATGCTACCACTTACATTCAGAAAAGTTCAGTTGTTTCACTTAACCTGGAAAAACAAAGCTGCCTTTGAGTGCTGCACTCTAGCACTTCACAGTCCCTTGTGAACCATCTCACAACTTCATAGTATGCAACTAGAGGCAGAAGCAAAGTGCCCATAAGCAAGGAGGACCACAGGACTGTAGCCTGGTGGTTAGGACTTCAGTAAGGACAAGGCAGGCCTTGGTTTCATTTAAGTTCTTTTGTTTTTTTTTCTCCAAGGAAAATGTAAAAGCACTCAGTGGACCACTAACCAGAAACATACCCCAGAATATCATACTGTGTAATGTATATCAGGAATATACTGTAAAACCAGTGGCAAATGGTTCTAGAGGAATGCTTTTTCAATGGGAAATTACTTGATGCCAACAGAAGAGCAACAATACAGTTCCCTGGGGCTGGCTTTTAGTATGCTTCAGAACAGACCATATTTCTTTTATAACCACCACTATAAAGTATTGGGGGTTTGGAATCTAGTAATAAAATTTAGCCAATTTTAACAACTCTGTTGAGGCCAAGGAACTATTTTTCACATGTTGTGGCATCTGACTTAAGACTCTGGATGGTTGGATCTTTTCCTTCACACTGGTGCCAAGAAGTAAAGCAGCATATCAGCTGATATGACATAGATGAGCATGCATTATGTATTGCTTCTGTCAAAGTATTTGGTTTAGGTTTTTATCTTGAGTGTAAAGAATAATAAAAGCCCAATAATAGAAAACATGATGTATTTTGAACCACATCTGCCAAAATTTTTGGTAATATAACCATAGGAAAAATCTGAATTTACATAAGATATAATAAAAGTAACTTCAAAACCAAGAAGGAACTATGTATGAAGAAAGACAGCATTCTGAAATGTCATGCATCTTAGAGGCCCAGCGAGCAATGTGAGATATGGTACATAAGCCACTGAAAAAATAAATGAAACACATTCATAACCATGAGTGTTGTTTTTGTTATAGGTTCAGTGACTCTAAGATCAGTCTTGGTTCTCCTGACAGCTACCTCTGGGAAACACCCTGTGTTCTTGCCACTATGTTCTTTTTTTTTGTGCTTAGGATGCTTTTCCATGAGTTCTTTCTTTGGAGAAAAAAAAAGGAAAAATAAGAAAAATCTGATACTCTTTAGAATACTCTTGAAAAACTCTTCACATATTCTGTAAAATAAAAAGTATATTGTATGTTAACATCTATTTTCAGAAATAACACTTTTTTTTGAGACTTTGCTGTTGTTCTGGGTTCTGTTGTATATACGGAATTGATATAGACTAAGATGAAGTTGGTGTGCAATTCTCAAGATCTAAGTACAGATGGGTCCTTTGAAAAAAATGAGTACAACTAGAAAAAGGAAGATATGATTAAAATGTACTAATTTCTTCTGTGGATGTGTTGAATTTTCTTAGCATTGAAAGACTTTAGTGGCTTTGTGAAAGTAAAGAAAAAAACAAAACCCAAAACAGATTAGACAGAGTTTTTCTCTCTAAAGATAAACAGAACTGTGGTACACCACTTGTTTTAGTTGGAGGGATGAAGGCAGAATAAAGATAGGATAGTGGTTATAGAGAGTGTATACAAGCCCTCTGTGGAAATGAGGTACACCAGACATGGACAATGAGAAGATTCAGAGTGTAATAAACTCATTGCTCTACTTCTTCCACTACTCTCTAAAATTCAAACAGTCTCTAGCTGCTACTGTGTCTTGAATATTTTCCACTCTCTGATACATTTCAAATTATTATAAATTCAAAAGTCAGAGCAATGTAGCATGTTTTGGGTGTGAGACTGAAAGCAGACAAGGCTTTGTCCCAGCTAGTGAAAATATGGTAATGAATTTCAAATAAATTTTAAACATTTTTTAAACTCCTCCTGAACAGTTTTACTTGCAATTAGGAAAATATAGATGCCACAACTGAACACTCATACTTAAGATTTTAATTATATTTAGACTGGAAATAGAGCCTCATATTAAAATGATGTGTCTTCTAGTCCAGTAGTCTGCAGCTCCTAAAAATCTGAATGTAAACACTGGTTATCTTCTTCCTCTATTTCTTACTTCATTTACTAGGTATTAAAATCTACTTTTTCACTGTGATCATTGAAGCTATGTTGATATGTACGCCAGTTGATGTTCTGTCTCAATGTTTAAAGACTTAAAGTATTATAAAAATTCTTTTTTTTTAATTTTAGAAGTTCTTAAGTAGTGTTTTCTTTTTTGAAAACAAATGCAACCAAAGTTCTTGTCTTTGGTGATTTATACACTGCATTTGACTCTCTTATTTGCTCAGATTAATAAACAACATTAATAAATACATGAGGATCAAATGAAAAGAAATGTTCAGCCAACGTAAGCCTGTTATGACAGCATAGTTTATAAGAGTAGACCAGGAGGTCAACTTCTTTCACTTCATTGGAATTAAGCTAGTTCCTCTCCAAAAAAAGTTTTTACTTCTGTTTAGCCAGAGCAAAGTAGCTATCTTAGTAGTTTCCAATTATACCAAGTTTAATTACATCTAAAGTATGTGAGCTGAAACATCTTATTTTGCGTGGTATAAATAGAATCGGTGTATCCTATTTTCAGTTGCCCATCTCATTTTATTCTAAGTTCTTTCCTTCAAGCCCTGAAATGGAAGACACTCCATCCAACATCATCATCACAGGAGGAGTGAAAGATGTGGTAATGTATATTACACGTTTGTGAAGACAGTAAATTTCACGGGCTGCCAAAGAGTGCAGAAAAGATCCTGCTTTTCATTGCTTCCATCTGCTGGTTTCAATTCGTGTTGAACTGGCAAGAGAGGCAGCCTCGCATGTTGTGCAATTGTTGAAAGATTCTCTATCAGGAAAACAGCAGTTTCCTATTCCCTATTTCCTATTCCTATTGAATTATAACCTGCTGCATTTTGTCTCACTGTGAATACAATATATAGCAAAATGCAAAGACAACTAAATTACACTGTAAAATGCTATCTCATGCCTAGAATGTAATTTACATAACAGTTAACATGCTGTTTTTCACAGTTTCTCAACTTTTGATAGGAAAAAAACAAAACAAACAACAACAACAACAACAACAAAAAACTATACAGGTATCTAAGTAACTGCTTTGTATGTCAAAAAATGTACCTGAAAACTTTTGTAGTATTTGAATATAGTGAGCTTGTTTGAAACAAAATCGATTTTTGTTTAAGGTATGAGTGACTGAGTTGACTATATTTAGACATCCAAGTCTACACTGTAACATTTTCTTACCGTTTACTAAATGTACAAAGGTATAAACATATTTAGTTTACTGATTTCCCCAAATCAATTCCATGTGAATCTTTTTTCTTCTTTTTTCTTTTTTTTTTTGCATTGCAATACATATGATCAGCCAATTTTCAATGTTATTTTGTTATTTTTAAGGTTTGTAAATTTATACTTTAGTGCTAAAAGACCCACTCTTTTGAGACTACGCAGTATTCTCAACAAGCAGACATTTCAGTAATAGAGGTGTTCTCTTTAGATGATGTCTTGAATGTCTGGATATCAAATGGACATGATGCCTATTTGTATACAGCAAGATTAGTTGCCCTATCAATTGACCGCTTTGAGATGCCTCTCTCCCACTCTGTTTCTGTATTTATTTTAGAAAGAATAAAAACAGACTCCAAATTATCCACTTTTTTTTTGAGAAATGTTTCAAAATATCTAAGGTGCAATTCATTTGACTTTGATGTTAATTGACATTGATATCAGTCCTTATAATGCAGATGGATACATGTAATAAAAGAATTATTTTAGAGAATAATTACTCTGTTTTAGATACTTGTTTTAAAGTAAAAGGATTTTTTTCTGAATAATAGCATCTCTGTTGATTATAGAGAGATTCTAGATAACTGTCTTTGATATAGACATTTGCAGGGATACATCATCCTTTGGACTCAATCAAGCTGATGCTTGTTAAAACTTCTGAGGTTGCTAATAGTGATGACATATGAAAAAAGCTTACCCATAGATGTCCTGTAAAGTGGTTTGATTTTGAGAAGAACCACAGTTAATAGAAACAATTGCAGAGGTTTGGTCATAGTCACAATTGCAAAGAAAGATGGGAACCATTTTTTCTGCTTTGCTTTCAGTTTTATGAAAGCATCCTGATGTCTGGGCACTAAGTGCTCCCCTGCCTCATGGGACTTGTGCAACTTAAACTCATGACCAAATGTCCAGAACAGCCACCAGCTTTGAAGCTTTCTGAGAAGACTTGACGGGAGCTCAGAAGTTGAATTTAAGCTCAGGCTTCTGCCCTTAGTCCTTGCTGAGCAATTTTGCTGCTATGTGCCTCACTGGGTTGTGCACTGTCCTTCTTCAGGAAACTGTCTTGGTTTCCTGGCTTGACTTTGCACCTGCCTCATCACCATGGTCCTGCCTGGCCCACACTGGACTGTCTGAATATGACTGTAGATCTGCCTGCTGTCCTTGTTTTGCACCATGGTACTGCACCTTTCTTGACAAGGTCACTGTCCTGATAGCTCTGCTGTCACCCTGAGCTT
>JAUBNY010000760.1:1621867-1646540 GCA_032275445.1 Crypturellus soui
TATGGAGTCAATCTCCAGCTATCATACGGGCAGCCAGGTGATTAACTCATATACCGATGGCTATACTGTGAGTAAAAACACTTTTATTATCCATACTTATGCTCCCATTTAAGTCATTGGTAAAATTGTCATTAACCATGCCATTCTGAGAAGAGTAACTGAACAAACACTAGCACTTTTTAACACTTTGTTAAAAAAAAAAGATTGTTATTTTTGATTTTGGGCGGAGGATATTCATCCTCAGTATTAAAAACAGAAATCCACTGAAAAGTTCCGTAATATTGCTTGAGTGCATGTATTTTCATATAGGAATTCCCAAATGCATTGCTTTTCTGGCCTCATAATTGCTTAGCCAAGCATTGCTTCAGGTTGCAACTGGAACTCCATGTCTCCTGAACTTTAGCTAAGAACCTTATCTCTGATTTTAATATATCTTCAGATCACACAAGCTCACTGTTCTCTTGCCAACTAGGATCATAAATTCTAATTTATTCCAATGCTAGATGTGTCCATTAGTCTCACAGTTAAGCAAGTCTGAAAAACAAAGAAGGGAAAAGAAAATCACTGAAAATCATGTAGCTGGACTGGCAGGAAATCCAAACAGCTTCAAGCATGTGATATGGTAAAATGAAAAAAAAAATAGTGATGCAATCCACTATGGGCTTGCTCCAGCAAGACTGAATTTAACAGGAGTTATTGACATTTGCAGGAAGATCAAGCCTCCTAAAATGACCTAATTGATAATATGGCTCAAACAACACCTGCCTATACTTTAAGAATGTCCTTGATACAAATTCAAGGGAAAATCATGTGTACCAATTTAAGATAAGTTATTCGTTTCCCCCAGGCAATTCTGAAGTATTAGTCTAAGAAAATCCCTATCAGGTCAGAGCAAATGTCTTCAAATACTATATCTCGCAGAGGGACCCAAGGCAAGGGAAGAGAATAAGATCAGAGCAAACCTGTAGCAACAGTTCTGCAGTGATGTGGGGAGCAAAGACCTCTTGAACTGAGATTTGTGGTTACTTTTAATGATTTTGGATAGTTTTCACTTCTATTAAATTATGCAGGTATTTTTTGATCCCTTTTGGACCTTTAGTAGCAAATTTGACTCATGTTTTCAGTCAAAGGAACCAGTGCTTCAAGAAGTACTTACAGTTGTAGCCATACTCTAGACTTATTCTCTGTTTTCCTATGCTATTGTGTTCCTAATCATTTATAACATTGGGAACATTTTTTTTTGACCACTGTTGAACAATGAGCTAATGTTTTCATAAAATGATTTAAAATATATACATTCATATACATATTATGCAAATATTTACCCCAACATTGGTTCATGATATGATGCCTGTTTTTGATGCCTGAGAGGCCTTTCTCTGTTTTAAACCTGGTTTTCCTCCTTAGCCAAGGAAGAAAACTAGATGTTTCTATAAAGTAATCCAGAGTAGAGACCACACATCACCTCTTTCTTTCTATTGATTGCAGGAGAATTCCAGATTAGAAGCTTAATTTAGCTGATATCTAAAACCTCATAATGCGAAAACAGCACTAATCCCTGGAGTACTGATGCATGAGGATCCCTCGGTTTGTTTACTCAGAAGTGCCTCATACATGGCTCTTCTTCAGATTTATAATTAACATATTTATATTAATTACAATATATAATAATTTATATAATATATAATATATACTATATACAAATATATAGTAATATGTTAATTATATTAATAAATAATATAAATTATAATGTATTATATATATTATTTATAATCAGTCCAAGACAAAGAATAAGCCCAAAGTCCTCAGTGAGTCTTTGTGTAGTTTACCTGCAACCATACATTTGCAGGATTCAACTCCATCTCTCCACTGCACTTGAAGGAATTCTAATCCACCTCCATTCCCGTTAGTATCGTCAGCATTTAAAATGCTTTCTCTGAGAAAGCTAATATAATTTCCTTTGTCTTGTTGAATGGCCTTATCCATGCTTTTCTGTACCAGTTATTGTTCTTAATGTTTGAGTATTCCTATTTAAATCAGTGAAGGTAAAGGAGACAGGATGCGTATGTAAATGACAGCTTGTTGCATATTATATGTGCTGTCATGCTGACTCCTTAAACTTATTCTAATTTCACAAAGAAATTATGAGTGCATTTTAGTGGAAAATCCCCTGCAGGAGTGAGTTTTGCCTCTTAATTAAAGTATTCTTTATAAAAATAAGCAGTTCTCTTGGTATTATGTATCACCTGTACAAGGACATGGTATAATACATCACCCCTATTAAGTTTCAACTTAGTAGAGATACTTAGGCACCTCTGATTAGTACTTCAAAGATGTGTCAGGGTGCATTTGAACTCAGTTCATTTTGTTGCACTTTGAAGTACTTACAGCAGCAGTGATAACAAGGACTGAAAATGAGCTGCCCAGAATCCATGCGGAGATCATATTTCTTTGCTAGGGATCAGTTTTTGAAATTATATAAAATATATAAAGATGTGCTTCTTAATGAAAGATTTTTATTATTTGTCAATTACAAGATGAAATTACTTTTGTTCCATAAACTATAATTTATGACTGAATGTCATTTTTGGGTAAGAAGCCACCATTTCTCAAAAGTCAAGAAAACATCTAGCAAAATGTGCTAATTTTACAACAGTTTCATCAAAAGGCGTAGATGTAGAAGTTAGCTCAGGTAGGAAGAATCAGCCATAACAAAAATAGAGCACCACAGTTTGGCCATGGATTGTGAAACCCTCTGGAATAACTCTCAGATAAATTGAGTTCTTCAGTTTATGCAAGGTTGGGGCTATGTAGTTTGCAAAAAATCAGATTGTGCCACTCCTAAGGGCAGTAAGAAACTGCTACGGTCTTACCCAAAACCAGATCCACAGATCCTGTGACACAGTAAGCAATTAGTGGAGACTTAGGAAAGGATGATTTAACATTCTCGATGTTTTCTGTGACTGTTGCTACCCTTCAGTTCACTTTTATTCTGGAGAAGGGCAGAACCTAGGGTGAGCATGCTTTTCCTATTTTCCACATGTTGCTCCTCTTTCAGCAACACACATTCCTCTAGGGAGATGACAATTCTGCTTCATCCTTCAAGGGATTGCATAAAGGTTTGAGCAAGCCTCCCTCTTTTCTCCCCCAGGTCAGTAAAAAACTTGTTGTCTTTTTCAAAATAATATGCAGGGTTTGGGGTGTTTTCTGATCCCACAGACAAGTTACAGAGCGAAAGAGCAGTGACTGCAGGGGATGGTGTAAATCTTGCTGCAAAGAATGTCTTGAGACTGCATGTGCACTCCCTTCCTGTCTTCCTATTTTTTAGTCCTTAGCCCCAGTTCTCACGAGCCCCAGTGTTGTCCTGCTTGAAAGCTTGACAGCAATGTTCTTATTAGAGAGAGAGAAAAATTGCCAAACTCTTTGAAGCAAACTGACAATACCTCGGACTGAGCTTACTCTTACTCTTCCTTATTGTCTCTGAAAGAAAAATAGGGGTATGAATCAATCCGAGTTGTTCCCAGGATACCCACAAGGGGAGGTCACTCAGTCTGATTTAAAACCCTGCTTTAACAACAGCAAAGTTAAATTATTGACCACATGCTTATTCCAGGCAGGAAGAAAAACTAAGAGTTGGACGTCAGGTGTCTGGGTCACTAGCATAATACAGGGATGGGAAGGTCCCCGCAGTTGTAGCTATCTGTAATGTGTGACTGGTTGATGATCTTCAGGTTTTGGAAGCACCTTCAATGAATAAGTGAAAATCTGGCTGTTTATGCAGTTTAAACAAAATTCAGGATATACACAAGTAAAGAATTTGTTATCTATGTTCATTTGATGACACAGCTCAATGTGCTGTATTAAAAAGGATAGCTATTCATTTTATAACCTACCCATTTAGCCTACATTACATCAAAGATCTATTCACACAGATTTGAGGTGATGGAGGAATAGTTATGTTTCAGAACAGGTGAAAAGACTTGCTATACATGTACTATATATATACATGTACTCCTCTTCTGAAGCCTCTTAGGGTTACTGTCAAATAAATAATACCCAACAAGAGAGATTTCATCTATAAGGAAAGGATATTTTTTTGTACGGATGTTTTGTGGCCCCTAGATCCTTAACAATAGACAAATTCATCAATAGAAGGAGGAGCATTCAGTTGCATTTTAACCAGATGAGTTAGTTCATATCAAATTTCAGTGTTGCTGCTCAAACCATAAGGAGATTGTATTATCTTTATAATTAATAACTGCTCCAGTGATTTCACTGCATGGGAGACTAATCTTGCTTTGGAACTTTTTGATTAAAATCCCAGATCTACCCTGGAATCTTTATATTTGTTTAAAATATAAAGAAGAATATAAACAGTATTATTGCAAATACATGGATGCTATTAGAATACCACACAGATTAAAGTTTTCTTAAGTCACTGTCCCATGAATACGATTGACTTTTCCTCAAGAAGTTTTTAGAGGAGAATAAAATCATGTCTACCAAAAGGCATTTTCATTCCTAAGATACCTTTTCTGTTTTTATTAGCATGAGTTAGATGAATTAGTTTCAGCTTCCTACCCAGACCCACTTTCACCAGTTGAATGCAAGTACTTAAATAATTTCACAGCCTGGTCTGCTGTTTCTGAAGCACTAGCTTCTCGGTTTAAAACAAACAAACAAACAAAACCCCTCACCCTTTAACCGCACAGACAAAAATGTTCAAGACTGCAGAGTACATGGCCTTAACAGAAAGTCAGTCCTGATTATCTCATCAATGAAATTGAATTAGAAACATTTTCTTCTTGCTGCTTTAAGTGCACCTGTCTGTAGGCATAATATCAGATTCTGCAAACTTGCATAGTGGATTTGACAATAATTAGATATCTGCTCTTGAAGAAATACTTTTATAAGCAGACATGAGGGGTTCTGACTGCTGTCAGTTGGAGTCATGTGTCTCCTCTAAGCTACTAAGCCGTTGAACTGAGATAGTGGTTGTCTTGGAAGAGTGTTGTCTTAGACAACATAATAATATAATGGCGCAGGATCTTTCGTTAAATCTTTGTATTAGTATCCAAAATATATTTATGAACATGTTAGCAGAAAGTCCATTCAAGATTTCCACAATCCATGACATCTTTAATAAATTCCTTAGCTTTTGCTCCTTTTCAGCACCATTCTGTTTTTCAGTGTGTTTGAAACCACATCATGTCTGCAAGTTAAAGAAACAATCCTTCTAAGAACATGCTTTCATCTGAATTCAGGCATATGAACTCTCAGATTTTCCAGACGAATACTCCACCTTCTCCAATTTCAAGCCTCCAGCCATAGCCAGTAAAGATAATTCATAGGAAGAGAAAAATAGTCTTGAGAACTGAAATGAAAGTTTCAGTTTGGCTGTGAATAAAAGGCAGAACTTATTCTTGGTTCTGGATCTTTTTCTTGCTGCATTTGCTTGGGACAAGATTTAACCTTGATAATAATAATAAAACAAAATAAAACAAAAAAACTCATTTTTTTAAATTTGTTGTCTCAATGTATTCATTTATTAATTTCATCTCTTTCAGAATGGGAAGATATAAAGAAAAAAAATCTGGTTTTCACTTCTTTGGAGTTACTTGAGCTCAAACAGACCCTGTATTTTCAAGATTCGCAGGGACCAGCCACAAACACAAGTCCTGCAGTCGCCTTTCTGCCCCAGCCAAAATGGTTCATTGACAGCGGTGGGATGGCATGGAATGGGGGAAAGTCTTTCGCACAAGTCCATTTAGGGACCTGGAAACTGCCTCTGTAGCAAGGGACTATAGCCATGCTGCTTCACAGCTAGGTTATCTGCTATCTTTCCCTTTGTTCTAATATTACCTTTACTTCCCCGTACGTAGTTCTCCTTTTCTAACGTTTCTAACGTACTTGCATACCTGGGTCTACCAAAGAGCTTTAGGAATATGAGAAATAAGGAATAGGTGAAGTATAGAATATTCTTAGCACAAATGAAAAAATTACATTGTTTATGTCCTGGAAAAGGACTGTGATTGAGAAGTATGGGAAGCTAGAAACAGCTTATGTTAAAGATCCACTGGCAGTGTTAAAGGATTTCTATTGTACAGTAATGTATTGCATCTTGCTTGCATTTTTTTTTGCAGCTATACTTGGAACAAAATTGGCTAATGCTATTAATTGTGATTCTGAAATCTCTTTTGTCTATGGCTATAGCTAATTTAGAGATATAAATGTGTGTAAATTGTTCAAATCTCTTTTTACCAAAATATCACTTTGCCCTTACCTATGAAATACCTTCAGCGTACTACTGTCCAGTTGTTTATGTCAGCTAGATCCTCTGCAGCTTTTTAGTCTTTCTTGGTTAATATTTTTTTTTTCACAATTAGGAATAAATTAACCTCCACAAAATATTGAAAATAAATTCTAATAATTGGTAAAAAATCATTCATAAATGATCTGTTAAGTGGATACTGGCAAAAAACAGATTAATTTATATTCATACAATGGAAGTCATTTATAATAGTCCAGTTCATATGCAGTTTGTTTAACTGAGATAAGATTCTGGGCAAGCATACATAAAATATGTAAGGTCTTCCATTATCTCGTGTATATATGTTACTAGATACCACAGAAATATCTTAATCACATTTCTTGCACTGATTGAGGAGCAATATGCTATCTGGCTCTATAACCATCATCTGCCTTCTTGCTCACTGATATCTTATTCATGAGGTTCATATCATATATGCAGAAAAAAAAAGCAACTGGTCTTTGTTGTGTGAGTGCATAATTTCTGTTGGATTTAATACTATGTACACTTAACAAAGAGATAATGTTGCCTGCAATAAAGATCTAAATCCTTAACAGTATTAAAATTCACCGAGTAGGAAGGGTGTGCAGATTTGGGTCCCAGATACTAGTCACTATTGCACTATATGTCTGGTAAAATGAAAGCCTTACTCTCGTTTCCACCCTGTCTACTGAAGATATCCCAGTTTGCTTTGGTGCTAATTTATGGAGAAGCAGACCTCTAGTCACTGATTTATGTACTTTCATTTGTATATTACCTCTTAATTTCCATCTTTTTACTTTAGGACAACATGCAGCTTTATCCATAAGCTGTTTGTACTGTTCTGTTCTTTATGCACAGTTAAAACTCAATAAAATATACTCTACTTTCAAAGAAAGGGGAAAAAAAAAGAAAAAAAGAAAGAAAGGGAGAAAGAAAGACAGTGCAACAAAGTCTGTTATGTTTGTACTTTTAATTTAGCATTGATTGGGATATCGGCCAATATAATATAGGCAGTTTTCTCTGCACTGGAAAACCCAATTAGGACTTGTTCTTAGTTTGATTATCAGTCAGAAACATGCATACCGAAATATTCATTAGAGACCTACTGAGAGCTGTGATAAAGCAGCAGACAGCTGAATTATAGAGTCTGTCAGTATCCCCACTACAATTTTACATTTTCTTGATAAAGGACAAGTAACGAAATATCTAAGATGTAATTTGGTGTCCACTGGAACTGCACTTCATTATGGCAGATATTGTTCTGACTCTCTTCAGGAGGTTGGTGAGTGTTTCATGACATGATACTGTACACAAATGATAAATCACTAGGCTAAATGTAGCGCTAGCTTCCATGCACAGAGAAGCAATATAAATGCTAGCTGTCGATTGCCTCTCGGTCTCAGTCTAAAGCCAGTAATTTGGAGACTGGAAACATAAGACAGATTCTGAAAGCTTGGATTGAAAATGATGTTAACTTTTAAGAATGATGATTCCAGTTCACTCATCCAAATTAAACATTGGTTCTGTCCAGAAGCCAAGCAGAAAGGAAGCAACAATAGTTGTGTATTGGTTTTATGAGTAGAACTTGTGTAAACTATTTCAGTTAACATTAGATAGCCATTCTAGTTTATTGGCCCTCTGCTCTTGGTCTTAACTTCTAGTAACCACCCCCACTGGCAGAATAACACAATTTGAAAGGGTAATACAGCTTTCACTAGAATTGAGAAGGACAGATGCACAGAATTGTGATATCAGTCAGCTAACTAGATCAAAGTCTCTCAAACAGTTTATTTAAAAAGCAGTTTGGAAATCTGGTTCCAATAATGACTTCAATATGTTTTCCTTTCAAACAGAAAAAAATATCATTTGTAAATGAAAAAATGATATTTGATCCCATAATTGAATGAGGTATTTTAGTAACAAAGTCGTTCAGGATCTGTTGTCTTCCATCTAAAATTAAATTATTTAAATAAATATTCAAAATCTGGTAAGAATGGATGATAAAAGTCCAGCTGATAAATACAACACTTCGAATCTTCACCTAAATGTTTATTCTTTATGTTGTGATTGAAATTTATTTTGACTAGGATTCCTTAGCAGGCTTTTTAAAAAAAGTATGTATTGCATCAGCAACCCTAAAATAAATACATGTTAAATCATGTTACTAAACAAAACTGTTGAAAGATCAAATTCCCAAGGCCTTTCTGGCTGTGTGTGTGTGTGTATATTCAACAATTTTACAGTATTGTCTGATGAAGGATTCAAACCAGTTTGCCATATGAAAATAAAACTGAGAGGCATGCATAAATGAAGTATTTTAAAACATGCACAGTCCTAAAACAGAATCACAGAGCAGGATGCTACAATATAAGTATTCCCTTTTCATTATTGTCATCATTTTCTATTTGAGAAGTATATTTGTAGTTATATGTATATGAATATAGTTATATAGTTATGCCATGGTTGTTTAAGATGCCCATCTAGCCCACCTTATCTCAGTGGCTAAAAACCTCACATCCGGTGAAAGTGTTTTCCCTTAGAATATGTCTCCCTGTCATATAATAAAGTATTGTTTTCCCTTAGTTAACAGACAAAGAACAGATGCACAGAGACTCTGTGGAGGTATAGATTAGCAGGTACAGGCCGATCTGAGCTCAATCTTCCCATGCTAATACTGGAGTTGGAAAAAGACACCAGCATAGGTGTTTGCATCTAAATTTTGGGCTGAAAGCACATTTCTAGCCTCATGCTGCACCAGAGCTAAGGTATTCTGCTGAACATCCCTCACAGCGTTGGATGTTGCCGAAAGGGCAGGTCAGATCTTCCCCTTTTACTTGAATATTTCTAACTCCATTTTGTCTGGACTGGAGTTAGTTCATGTGGCTAAGAATATAGAGACCAAGCTAAAAATTAACCCAGTAAAGAAAAATCATCAGTTTTCCACTAGACGGACTCCCCGTCCTGCGCTAACATGTATGTGACACTGGCAGGAAGCAGCTGATGGAGACCTGCCCCCATGGCAAGTTAGGGAAGGCTGGATTACCTCTTTTGGGTAATTTGCGTGTAAAAAGACAAGGAAGCCCACTCCAGCTCCATTCACATGGACTAGTACTGGGCTAACGCATAACAACTTGCCCAAAGGTAGAGCGCATGAGTGCTGGGATCAGAAGCTTAAGCCTTGTCTTCTACGTGTGAAGCTCCCCACTGCGCTCAGTGATCTGCAATGCACCTTGTTCACATGTGCATACTGGGAGGTATCCTGATGGAGTCTCCATATGGAGCTGGATATGGTTTCACTTAAGCAAACTACTTTCAACATGCATTTAAAATTAAATGTGACCAAGATGTTCTGCTGAAGAAAGAGGGTCTTAACTCTAAGCCCAACAGCTCTGCTGAAACAAGATATTCAACCTTATTTCAAAGTTCAATGAAGTAGTAAAGTGAGAAAAAGACTCGCTGATTTCTTTGACTTTTTAAACCAACTCAGCTTCCCAGTGCCCAGGCCTATTTTTAGATATCATATATTTAGAGTTCAGAAAACCACATATTGTTAATAAGTTATGAAATGAAACCTCTTTCTGGTTTATTAATAGTGCATCTACTCATTCTTTTATACTATATTTGATCCTTTAAGTATTAATTCATTACATAAAAGAATTGTTCTCAGGATACACATTTAAACATAGGCCATATAGGACTTGAATGGGACCTCTATTATGGTACTACCTCTCTGTACAGAATCTAATTTTACCTTCTCAAAATGGGGAGGAGTCTCACTCAAACTGGGGTCTGATGACTAGAATCCCATAGCATCTGAAAGGATATTTGCAAACACTGTTGCTTACATAATCAGACGGTTCTAGTTTCTCATATTTTAACATTATTCAATTCCCATGGTGGTTTATTTTCATTTTAAGGAACTATGCAGTTTTGTGGAACCATAAAGACACATATACATGTATAGTAATACTATATTATATACTTTTTCCATCTGAATTTCATTCTGAAAAAAACAACAAAGCTACAGCTGAATACCACATGAAAAATATATAGCCTTGCAAGCACTATTTATATATCAAAAATCTTTATTAAAATCATGGGAGCACACTGCTGAATAAAAACATCTGTCATTTCCCCTCTATCTTTTTTTTCCCCTTTAAACAGTAACACCCACATTTGGAATGGCTGAAGAGCTTATTTAAGTTATTCTGAGCATATGGAAAGTCCCTATACCATCTATATGAGAAGACAGATAGCACAGTAACTCTGAAAAGAAAACTCCCAAAACACTGAACATGAGGGGAAAAGACTGAAAGAAAACAAAATCATTATATGCCAGCATTGTACTTAATATGGTAAGTTCGGTGATTCGTGCTTGGTGTAGTTCTAGGAATTGACCTTTTCCCCTCTGTCATTACTGAAGATGGGGTAACCATCTTTCTCAAAAGAGATATTTGTGCTTTGCTGACAATGGTGTTTTTCATGCTTAAAAATAAAAATGTTCCTTATAATAGATATGTAATTAAATTATTCTTATTGTAGAAGATCCAATCTCAGTATGTGAAATACCAGAGGGAAAAAAAAAAAGACAGTCCCTGCTCTGAATAGTTTATCACCTATTCCATAAATCTGTCATTCAGAATATTTTTTTTAAACTGGCCAAACTTTTTATTCTTGTTTGAACCTGTTTTTATTTATGTTGCTTTATATATTGATATTAACCCTCCAGTCTCAGTGGTGTTAGTCCTGATTTATAGCAATGCACCTGTAAAGGAACATCCTCAGGTCAAATGACTGCTCGAATGAGTCAGATTACTCATATGAGTAAGAGCTGAACTCCAGGATGATGAGCATGGGCGAGCCAAATCCGGTCTCCTCCAAATCAGGAGGAATTATGTGATAACATGGCATTAATAAGGACTGTAGACTGGGATTTGCCTGGTCTCCAGGTAGTCTTTTAAAAAGGAAGACAGGTTAGGTCCAAGTTTCTGGTCCTGTATAGTCATTTCTCATGATTTTTAAGGGGAAATGTTCTTATCTTCAGCAGCTGCATAATTCTTGATCAGACATTACATGACACTTCTTTTTCCAGAACAGAGCTAATGACTCTGTTCTGGCCTCCTGCCATGTCTGCATTTATATGCTGCTTCAGCCACGGCTTGTCTGAGGAATGAGAAAGATACTGTGCATATAACATACAGTAAATTTCCCACAGGGAAATGTTTTGCATTACTGTGCTGCTAGACCAGCTTTATACTGGCAAAAAATTCTTCTCACCATCTTTTTCTCAACTGTGTACACGTTTCCTCTTCTGAACTTCTCTCTTCTTGAATGCATGACTAATGCCACATTTTTTGAAGTTGCAGAGTTCTCCATAGGAGCTAAAATCAAACCAGGACACTCACGGAGATCTAGGTTGTTCACTGAAGTAACTTGGTCAGTTGATGAAGCAGTCTAACTTTCCTAGTTTTGTTTTTGATTTACAGGAAATCTACCAGGACTACATGAGAATCTAACTGAGGTTTAAGGTCTTGTTAAATCAGACTGCAAACTAAATGGCCAACCATTTATTCATAGCTTAGTAAAAATTTGACATAACTCAGTAATTTTAACATAAAAATGGAACTTGTATTGTGAGGGATTTCTTGCTACTATATCCTGTTTAAAATACATTAAAGCAGACAGGCTTTGTTTTACCTTATATCAAATAGGAGTGGATTTGAGGAAAAGTAGGAAAGCTGATACCTAATCAAAAATAAAAGCCTCCAAAATCTACGCATATGTTGCTCCTTTAGCAGCTAGATTTTACTATTTTCCATTTCCCATGCAGCTGTCACTGTCCAAGTTGCTCTCTGCAGAGCTGTGGTGCAGGAAGAAGAAGGAAGAGGCTGTGGACGCACAAACTGCAGGGACAGCAGACACACACGAGAGAGGCATTAAAAGCAGAAGGAGGAAAAATCAGATGAGAAAGCAGAAAAGGTGGAAGCTGCCATTATGGTGAAAGGTAAGAGTTAGGAGGTAAGGAATATTTTAAAGTGTTTCTGTGTCCTGATCTCCTAAGAAGAGTCTGAGGAGACTAATGGCCACTTTTGCATTCATAGTAGATCTCTGTAGCATGACTTATATAGTCATTAATACTGATATTTTACCATGAAGGCAAATCCCAGTTAAATTTCCTCTTAGTGGGAAATCCTAAGAAATGCTCAGGCATCTCTTGTTTTCCCAAGGAAAGGAGTGATTTCCTCTAGATTCAGGATAAACAAACATCACTTTGTTACTACTGTGATAACATAAATGAGAGATGGATTTAAAGGAGCAAATCACTGTATCTTAAAATGCAAAGATGTGACATGATCCTAGGTGGCTACAGAACATCTCAGACTAAAAAATCCGGAAAATGACTTTATGACATCTGTTTGAAAAGTTGGCAAATTTCAATATGATTGTGCAATTACAGAGTCCTAATTTGTTTTTTGTTGATGTTGTTTTTTTTTCATCTTTAGGGAAAGAAAAACAGGAAAATGTGCCTTTGCAAGGTGCAAATATAAGATGAGAAGAGAAAGGATTATGAAGAATAAGTTAAGCAATAGAGCTGGTGAGGGTTTGCAAAGTTGGAGGTTCAATAAGAGTATTTTTCAAAGTATTTCAATTAATGATATTTTTAACTCCCTCTTCTAACAAGCAAACAAACAAACAAAGAATCCATGGAAATAAACTTCTATATTTGATAAAATAGTGTCTTCTCTTAGGGGCACAAAGTATTCCTCAGATATAAAGGGTTTAGTTTTATGGAGAGGAGGCTTCCCAAAGCCTGTATATTTATCTATCAATGCAGGGCATTTATGTGATCAGATAACAGTTAATCTCACTTTGTTTCTTGCTCCATCCTTTGTCCATACTAGGGTTTATTTTTAAGCATTTTTAATTTATTATTTTGCTAAAAAGTGTTAGGAAATAACTCAATGCTTTTCAATGTAAATAGCCAATTTCACAGCTTTCTTTAAGGATGGAGCAGTAAGTATCCTTCTTAGTGAAGATGGGGAATCATGGAACTCAGTAACAGACCTTAGGGAGCTGGACAAATTGGCAGTGTACAAAACAGTCACTCTGAAAACAATAATGTTTCTAAACCATCAATTCTCATTCATATGTAATGTCATGATCCTACTCCTGCTGAAATAATTGGCAAAGCCTTTCCTAATTCCATCGGGACCAAGACTGGTCTTTTGGGCTTCCATTCTGCAAACTCACATGCACATGCTGAACAGGCCTATTCACACGATTAAGTTAAGCATGCAAATAAGTCTTTTCACTTGCAGTTTGGACATTACTAATGTTTGGAAGAACTAAAAAGTTACTTTTCTTCCTGAAACCTTTGGTGTAATAAATCCACTGTTTCCATTGATTATAAATGAAAGATTTTGCTTCATGAGCAGAAAATGCTTTCTTTCTTTCTTTGTGTGTGTTTTTTTTTAAATATCCTAAATATTAGAGAAAATATTTACAAAAGGTCTTTGTCCCTATGCAAGTTAGCTGCAGTAAAAATTTCATTAAGTTGTTTACTGGCCATGACTCTTCTTTCTAGATGAATCTGGAAAATCCAGACCATCCTCAAGGAAATGTATTAATCAAGAAAAATATATTTGAATAGAATAATGAAAAAATATGTTCTACCAAGGTGATATTGTTCAAAATTATTTGATCAAGATAAATGTCCTTTCAGGAACACAGTATTTTTTTTCAGACATAATGTAATAAAAAAAAGAGGACAAAAAAGAAAGAAAAAACATGAAAGAATTTCCTTGTTTTTTTATCTCATGATACTTGTTCCTTTCTTATATCCTTGCTCACAGACCACTTCTTTTCTAAAAATGACTCACATCCCTTTTCCTCACTTTGAAACCTAGTGAACTGTACATATTATATTTTTTTGAATTACATGTGCACTCTGCCTCCTAATCCCACTAAAATAGGAGGATTTATACTAGCATTTCAAACCCCTAACCAATTTCATTATCTGTATTTTATCTAAATAAACAGGGTTGTCAGGGAAATACTTTTTTCCTTTGCTTTTCAGGAAATATGGAATTCCTTTCTTTCAGCTAATGGGCTAGTAAATATTGGAATGGCAAAATAATGGAATTTAATATGGTATTGCTTCTTGAGAAGAAGTTGAGCATCAGGATAGAATAGATAAGATGTTCTCTACTGGAGCATCCGTGGTTCTCCTACTGGGTATAAGGTTGATTTGGTCATTGTGGGACTGAACTTGCCACTGCTATCTGGAGCTTGGCAGGGTGTGACATAAGGCAGAGAGCGGGATGTCATAAAGAGAAACTCTCCATACCCTCGGATGAAGGTCCAGGGAGACACCATGGGCTTAACTGTGTCCCACCACTGGTAAACTCCGCTGTGGGACCTGAATACTGGATTCCTCTCTCTGGGTGAGAATCCCTAGGACATTGGACTTTCCTGCTCTCTTCTGGTGGAAAAAAAAAAAAGAGCTTCATTTTTTTTTTTTTTTTTTTTTTTAATATAAGTTTTAAGAGACTTCTGGGAAAGGTTCCGCAGCCTATGGCCTATGGAATATGACATTTTTGGGAATAGCTTCCCTTCAGGCCTTTCTGGAGAAAACAATCCTACACAGTTTTCCAAACTTCCAGAGTACTTCACCTGATGACTTGAAAGGTCTCAGCACTGACTGTATTGCTCCATTCACTTAAACTCAGCTACTGACCAGGACCTAAAATAAACCTTACAGCCCTGCTTATATAAAATTGCTAAGTGGAGTCAAGGTAGATTTATTAAAAAAACAACTTGTAAGACTTTGCTTCCTGGGACTTGCACTTGCTCAGTACTGTTCAATATAAAAGAAAGCCCAACTGATGCGGAGAGTCAGAAGCAGCTATTGATTAGGAAAGAAAACTAATTCTATGTAGAAAGAATTACCTTGGTGTCCAAATGAATTGTTTTTTTCCCAAGATATTACATCCCAACAGGTAGTTCTCTGCAAAAAGCTTTTAAGAAACGCGCATGGTTTGAATTCCTGATCGCTATGAGGTAGTTGCAGACAAGGGATTTGCCTGGTTCTCCTCAGGGTAAATAAGCATTCTAGATCTGTGCCACGCGCTCTAGGTGTCCCTGCTTGAGCAGGGGGCTCGGACTAGATGACCTCTACAAGTCCCTTCCAACCTCAACCGTTCTGTGATTCTGTGATTCTGTGATTCTGTGATCTGACTTGTTTATCTGACTGCGAATAATCACAGATGATTAAAGATTCTCCAATTAGGGAGCCAAAGCTTCCAAAAGCAGCAGAGGCATTTTGAGTTAAGGAATTATGAAGGAATTATTATTAAAACTATGTAATACAAGGTCAGTTAAGGATGTATAAACACTAAGAGATTTCTACCAAATTTCAAAACAAAATTTAATTGGATCTTTAGGTACACTATAACTGGTTAGCAGGATTGATGATGTCTGATGAGTTTTTAAAATAACGGACTTTTTATATATGTCCTCTGGAAAAAAAAATCATTCTTGTGTTTTTGAGAGACCAGAAGACCTTTTCAAATTTACTATTTGCATACCTTAATTGATGCATTTGTTAAAATATGTCTTCTTATATGTAGTTTTCATATCATAACTTTAAGGCCATGCTCCACTCACTAAGAAAAAGATTGAGAGGCTTCTGTGATTTGCTGGCATTGAATCTAACTAACATGAATAAGTAAAAATCCCTAATAAATATAGGAAGATCCTATCTTTACATTTTTATTGCATGATATACACTGATATTAAAATATACTTTGTATTTTTGTATTATCATGTTTTTATAGATATGTTTTATCATAAATCAATATTCACCGATATTCTTCTAATGCTAGATTTCTTTGAATGCAGACGCATATTTTTGTATGAATGTTCTGCAGAATAGATTGTTTTCATTTGTATATGTATATACATATATAAATTTGTGTATGCACATGCACAAACATTTCCTTTAAGGAACTGTTAGACACTTAATCTTACTGGAACTTCCTAATATAGTAAAATAACCTTGTAAATGGAATTAAGATTCTACTGCTATAAGATTTACATTATTCCTTCATATTTTTTTATAAAGAACAATACACTGTATTTATTTATAGCATATCAACCTCTTTCCTCAAACATCTAACCTTATGAACATATCAGATGATGAATTTCATTACTCATTGCAAAATTACAATTTTTGAGCTGAAGCCCGACAAGCTAGAGTTTTAAGTGGTAATCAGCAATAATGTATTGCTTGTACCTTAATGTCACTATTGGTGATTTAGTGATTAATTATCTGACTGCTGTGTAGTGCTTAAAATAATCTAAATGCATAGGGCAAATTAGTTGATCAGGAGAAAAGTCTGTCATGCAAATTCAGTTCTTACAGAACCTTCCTGTCACACTCATCAATGACAACCTAAGTGGGTCACCAGAGTGGATGGCCCCTGTTAATTTATTTTCTCAGACACGCGATACATATTCATGATATCCTGCTGTTTGTCTGTCACCTCAAAGAAACTCTCCATCTCCTCCAAATTATAATTAATGAAAATATGCACAGTTAGGCTTAGGGGCTTGCAAGAAGAGATACTGGTATTATGATCCAGGGGGTTGCAAGGTATTAGTATCAGCAGTTGCTTGCTGATGGGGCAGAGGAAAAATGTTGTTTTGCTGGCTACTCCTTTTGCATTTTCATTTTACCAGAAGACATGTATAAAAGATCTCATATAAGTATATGGATACGCAGTGTGCAAAAGGATTACTCATAGGGGATCATTTAGAAAGATTCTATCCCAATAAAAAGTAAAATATTTTTTTCAGTCCTTAATAATAGAAGATCTATACACAAGGTAACCATTCCCAGTCATACTAAACTTTCAAAATTCTATTTTTCTATTTGCCTAGGTTTTATTACCTCTTGTTGATTATGCCTTTATATCCTATATTATGCCCATTGTTAATACAAGTAACCTTCAGTCATTATCACAGCAATATATGAATTGAAAATATTTATTATGCATATATGTTTATAAAATCTTACCAAATAGGAACAAATACACCTTATATCCAAACGAGTAAAAAATAGAAGTAAATTTAAAGAAACAAAGGCATATTTCTGTACAAACAATAATTTGAGCAATGAGATAAATTGCATAACCATGCTATAAATAAAATATATCATGTGCCTCTTCAATTTATCAGTTACCTTTGACTGTCTCATTTCCTGCCACTAATCCATCTACTCTATGGCTGTTTTGAACATTCTAGTCCTCTGAACATCTTCAGAAAACTGCCAGTTCAGTAAGAAAAATAAAACAATACTACTATCATAAAAGCAGTTTTTCCATGTAGAATATTTCTAGCATTTACACTGACCAAAGAACAAAATTTTATATCTGCATCAGGCTATGTTTTTCCAGTGGTTCTTATCAGGGTTACATGTCCTATTCCAAAAAGTAGTAGGTTATTTGGATTGTAATAACCTCTTGTTTAGGTGTTGTATTTACTCCCTGTGAGTGAATAATAACTATACTTTGGGTAAAATATAACTTTACCCAAATACAGAAGAGGTTTTAAAATTTAAATTGAGCTATATGTTTGCAATTAATATTAATTATTTATGGTCGATGGAGAGGCATTAAGAAAGGAAAGTAATGGATCCCATCAGTTTTAAACAGTTTAAAACATTTGAAAAATAGTTCTCTTATATCGATAATATATGAGAAATTCATGACAGTGAAGTAGAAGGATTTTACTGCTGACCTGCATGACTTACTTGTGGCTTTGTCACTCATAAATAATTTATGCAGCCCTCAACTCGTGCCACTGAAACATTTATACCACAACACATCACTGTGTATGTTATATAAATATTTATTATGATGAATTATTAAAATGAGCAATGAATATTTATTCTTCTTGCATTATGACTATATGCATGCACGTATATTCTGTTTATATAGATATGCACATGCATAAGTATTTAGGAAGGTCTTTACACATGACTCTATATGCTTATGTGCTCTCCTATCTCTTATGCGCATATACCTATATGCATATATGTATGTGTGGATGTACACACACAGTTGTAGCTCTGCCAGGCTGAAAGTGTACTCCTTATAGGTGTACATTATTTATAAATGAAATTATCTACATGAAATGTGAAATTATGTACATTTAATATTTTTTATTATCTATGATTAATTCTGACAGGATCATGGCTTAGCTGCAACTATCATAACAAAAGCAGGGCAAAGGCCTCAGCTTAGCAGGATCCGAGTCTCTGAGAACACAGCATCTTTCATTAGCCAAGATTTACAACACAGGAGAATTCTTTCAGCCACTATTTTCACACAACATTTGTCAGCTTATACCAAAAAAACACTATATAGCTTTCAGGATATCCAAAATGCATTTAAAGGAACAATGTCAGGCTGTGTTTCAGCAGCCTCCCTACAATAGATGCCTGTTGAATGCTGGAGACTGTCTGGATGCATCTATCTAATCATATCTGATTTCATAGACTGTTGGCACATTTTTTAAAAATTTGCCAGGAAATCATATGACAGCAGAGACAGAGAATAGACAAAAAGCTATGACCATCACTTGGAGAACAGAGCCAAGGGAAAAAGCTTGGGAACCAGACATCAGATGCATTTTCCAGTCTCTGAGAAACTTTTCATACAAATGTTGCACACCATGACATAAAACATTCCAGTGCTGGATGCACATTTGAAATATTAATAGGAATGTATCAAGTTCTGTAGACAGCCTCCTATTTCCCCCATTTGAGATGTACAAAGCAAAGGATTAACACCACTGACAATATTTGTGTCAGGCCATACTGATTAATTTAATATTCTGATTGGATGAGCAGCAGAGCTTTAACGGCTGTTAACTTTCTGGCAAGCAGTACTGAGAAGGTGATAATGAGATTAACATTTGGAGGACCTGATTTGCTTTTGCGCTGTACTTAATTACTACTTTGACACCAACTGGTAGGCACTATGGCTTGTGCAGATATGCCAATAGGTATCCTTATTTGCTAAACTATATTACTGTCTTTAAATAAATAGGTTAAATTCTGTGCTTTCAAAATTATTCTGCACAAGACATGAAAAGTATGTAATCTTGTGCTAAACTTACAGCTCCTTAAAGACAATATTTGGAATAAGGATAATGGCAATGGGTAATTTAAAAAAAAAAAGATTAATCAGCAATGAAAGTTACATATTCGTTAAAGGTTAGGAAATGCAAGAATAAAGTACAAATTGCCAAAAGTCAAGCTGACGGAGGTTTTGCAAAGGAAATTGAAACAAATATTTAAAAGCTCTTGAGCTCTATTAATAAAAGCAAAATAGCGGGTGGGGAATGAGAAATTTGTGGGATTAGGACTGGGTCAAGATTTTGGCATTTCCCTCTCCGTTTAAAAAAAAAAGCAACATACTCACTGATTTAGCATTCAGTGAGATGCTGTAGGAATAGAATAGCTTAGAAAGTTTACGTAAAATTTTAAAGTAATTTATGTAACCCTTCCCCAAATGATGACTAACCTGACACTTTTCTCTATGAGGAGAAATGATTTTCTGAATATGTGGAATGTGGTATTGAGGAGCACTGATATTGAGGAGCACAGGACAAAAGACAACAGGTAAAGCTATCAAGCTGAAGGAATTCATTACAGAGATGACTAACAATTACTCTTGGTGTTAATTTTATTGAGCTTTTTTTTCAAAATTTTGTTTCTAGAGGCTGGAAGATGAAATTTGTGCAGACATAAAAGCTCTTGTTTTTACTACTTGGTTCACCAAAAAAAGACTGTAAGGACTACTGCCCATTTAGACACAGTTCATAGCTAAAGAAGCAAATGCTTTAAAAGTGTCCCTTCCAAATGTAGAAGTTTGTACTTTTACAAAAGCACATGAATAAAATTCAAGAGAGCCTCATTTTAGACACCTATTATTTTGGACCCAAACTTCAAGCTGAAACAATCGTTGTGGAAATATCAGAGCACAGTGGGACTGTTAATACATACTGAGTATGTCCTTCAGGACCATTCTCATCCCAATAGCAGATGTGTTGGAAGGAAGGAAATAGAGAGAGAGAATCTAATTGACATGTATACAAAAACCCATTTTACAGTTCTACAACTGCAAATGCAATTTTCACACACTATATAAGTTCATTTACACTCTTACGGCAGTGAAAAAAAGCTTTAGGCTAAATGAGAACCAAGTCTTTAGCTTGAGGCACCAGTCTCTTCATAATAACTAATTGAAATCCCTTGCAGCTCATTTTTGCTGACAAAATAAGTGTGGTTTAGATATGAAAGATCACACTCAGCAAGAGAGACCCTGGATTGATTTTCTTTGTTTTTAATCAATTCATTCTGCAATACTAGGCATGTTACTTTATATATCCTCACCTACATTTATATTTTCCACCTTCAAACACTAAAAATTTACTCGCTGATTTGAGACCAATTTTATGAAATCACGACACACGTGGTTGTATTACTAGATAATACCCAGCAATACTTTTGCAAAACAATGATTTCTATATCCCCACTATAGTCCCTTCAGTTTTGCTGAAGTTGCTACTTTTAAAAGAGATCATCTAGTTTCAACCTCTACCATTGAGCTTTGATGCCAACTTCATAGTAGACATTTGTAATAACTTCAAAGCTGAAACAGTCAAATGGGACAGACACTGAACCAACTATAGGAGAACCTACTGAGCCACTCTGAGTGGGTATGTAATATAGGAGCTCATGCTTAAAGCTTCTACAGCTCGCTCAGGGAATCTGCTGGGACCTTGGCACTCTAGGACGAAGGTGGACCTGCCATATGAAAGCAGTGAGCCTGACACTTTGGGGAGTCTTTAGATTTGCTCTGTGTGTATTGTGCATTTGGTTTGTACAAATAAAACCATTAATGTTTTAATTTACCAAAAGAATAAAGGCAGTCTTAAATCTAAAACTGATTAAACCATAACTTCCTACACTTCATTAAAATTCCTCTCTACATGACCACAAGTTCTGTAACTTAAAACCTGACAGAACCAATAAGAAAAATAAATTTAAATGAAGCTGGAATGAAATACTTAATCAATGATTCTGAAGAATCATTAATTCTGAAGTTAAGTCAACTCTGGTAGGTTTTGAACTTTTGGATCTATGGTATATTCCCAGTGATTCTTAAAAAGTGTGAAATAGCTAGACTTAGTTGAAATATCTACTGCACAGCTTGAATGTGTCTATACTGAATCAAGAATCTTTGGCACTTCACACAGCAGAGTGGTCTCTTTTTTTTGAATTTTTTTCTGACCAATCAGAAGTAAAAGTCTTCTTCAGGAATTTTTTACTGAAAGAAAACTGCCATTGGCACAACAGAGATTTTCTAAGTTATTGAAGAAACTGGGTAACTTTGTTATTTGTTTAAGAAAAAGAAATCTAAATGTAATGCAGCAACCTAGACCTAGCTATCAAACCAAGAAATACTAGAAAGCTGAAGATTATAGTGCTACTAATTGTTAAGAAAGGATTAGCACCGAGTAATATACAAAAGATGTGCAAATGTACATTTGAGTTGTAGCATTTGTTTGTGTTAAAGTATCCTCCCTGCAGATTTATATTCCTAACAGTGCTTTTGAGTCACATCCTGGACATTACACATCTGTCTG
The DNA here is from genome assembly GCA_032275445.1 of Crypturellus soui. Taxonomy (NCBI): domain Eukaryota; kingdom Metazoa; phylum Chordata; class Aves; order Tinamiformes; family Tinamidae; genus Crypturellus; species Crypturellus soui. Next base: position 1,643,877 of record JAUBNY010000760.1, read on the forward strand.
CCCACTATAAGCTTTTTTCTTGTTGTTGTTTACTTCACTAATATTTGAAATCCAATCCAAGGCATCCTGCTTATTAAAATGGAGAGGCTTCAAATTTGCTTTCATACAATCAGAGCTAATTGTCTGAGACAATTTACATCCATCAGTGGAGTGTTTTATGGCTTTCAAACTCAGTGCAAAATGAATAAATAAGAGAGTTGAAATCATTCTTCTCTTTTATTGTAAGAGATGTGCTGGCTAATCTGAAAATAATTTGAATGCTAGAGACTCATCAAACACTTGACATCTGTCAAGCTCTAGGTTCAGCTGCTAGTTAACAATCTGTGCCATTTAGTAGCCTTCTCTCTTTCTATCCTGATATATCTCAGACAAAGACAGAAGTTGAAGCTATTCATTAGGCCTGTGTATTCTTTTCCTTACTTCCTCGAAAAACTATTCAGAAAGAGTTATGATTTCACTCTTTGCTTCAGATTAGTATTAGCTTTATTTTCATGCTATTGGACAGTGATACTCTGGGAATTTTTATGAGCAATCTAAGACATCATTGCTATATTAACATCATTATCAGATAGAAATAGGAGAAAAAAAAGACCATTTGGCAATCACCACTATTTATTTCTCTGGTCTTCACACAGGTTGTATCTGTCACAGAACTGCACAAGCAGAACTGGAAACAGTAAATGGAAAATTGAGAAAAAAAATGGGATACAGGTTTAGGGAGAAAGTTCACAAAATCTGTGGAGGAGACACTTAGCAAAAGAGCAACAAAACATCTGAGGGATGTGGGGAAAATAAGAATGGAAAATAATCTGGCCAGACAAAAAAAAGTAGAGAGGGACATCGTTTATGAATTATGAAATTGGAAATATTTGGGGAAAATTGGCCAGGAAAAGTAAAAGAAATGGAAAAGAGGAACTATTTTATATATTGGGAATGGAAAAGAAAACATGTAGAGCAAATTATGTAGATAGGAGTGAGACATCATATAAAGAGAAATGTAAGAGGATTAGCTGCAAATCCATTCCAAAGATTCAGAAAAGTTCAGGAAGGGAAAAGAATATTATCTGCTACATTAAAACCTCTCCTGATCTTCCATTCAAAAGAAGATGAAGTTGGCATTATAGTCAAGGAAATCTTTAAAGAAACATAACTGTGGATATTCAGCCATTTTTGTAATACCGTAGCAGATGTTTGTGTGCTGTACCCTATTCCTATTTCTCTCACACATTTTTTTAGGGGGAATATATGTCTCGGTACTGCAAAATATCCAACAGGAATTACCACCTGGAATCTAGCACTTTGACATGGAGTTGGTCTATGGCTGCAGCATTTTGAAAATGAGAAGACTTTTAGGGATAACCTGGCTTCAGAGAAAGTTCCCTTCCAGGGCCACAGAAACATTGGTCCAAAACAGGATAAATTGTAATAAATCTTGAGATTTCTTACCTTGGTAAGAAATTGATGCTTCATATTCAGATTCAGGTTCAGAGACCATGTAAATACAAATCATTTATATACTCTTTTAACATAAAGTATCTGAGTCTCAGTATCATTTAGCAAGGAAACCTTAGCTTCTCATTATGTACTCAAAAGACACATTAAGCAGCAGGTCCCAGTGTGTCTTTTTTTATCCTAATTATTTTGTTTCATTTAATCATCACCCTGCTATTTCCATTTCCACCTAGAATAAACCATCTCATTCTTTTCATTCATGGTATGAATTTATTTCCACAGCTTTAATTATTCTTACTGCCCTTTTCTGAATTATCTTATTTTTCTATCTTTTTTTAACTGAACACAGTATTTTGGATACAGAGATATGGACACTGAGATATGCCCTATATTATTTATGACTATCAAATATTCCTACTTAAGTAATTAAATTAATCAGAGAATCAGTGATACAAATGTCTATGAGGTATTTTCATTCTCATGGGTGATGAAAGTATCATCTACAGTTCTATTCACATTAGAAAGGTTTTTCATAAATGTCTACAGGTCCAAACAAATGTTATTGTCAATCATCAACTTGCTCTAAACATGAGAACCACCCAAGAAAGTTTTCTAGTCCTGTAATACTATTGTCCCTAGTGTTGATACACTAAGATTGGAGAGCAATCATAGAATCATTATGTTTGGAAAAGACCTTCGAGACCTTAAGTCCAACTGTGAACCCACTACCACCAAGCCTGTTTGTTAAACCATGTCCATAACTGCCTCGTCTACACCTTTCTTGAACTCTGCCAAGCACTGTGACTCCACCTCTTCCCTGAGCAGCCCGTTCCAATAATTCAGCACTCTTGCTGTGTAGAACTTGACATACGGACAACTTGAATCCATTTCCTCTTGTCCTATTGGTAGTTATTTTGGAGAAGAGAGCGACCACTGCCTCAGTACAGTCTCCATCCAGTCAGTTGTAGACAGCAAATTGCTGGCTGTAGAGCTTGGCCATCTAACTCTTTCACAGCAATTCTGTCACACAGCACAGGACTATGGTCCAGTCCTGTTCAATTTATTCATCAATAACCTGCATGAAGGGATGGAGTGCTGACTCAGCAAGTTTGACGAAAATATGAGGCTGGGCTGTGCTGCCATCCAGAGGGACCTGGACAGACTGGACAACTGGGCAGTCAAAAACCTCATGAAATTCAACAAGGCCAAGTG
>JAUBNY010000760.1:1700104-1711525 GCA_032275445.1 Crypturellus soui
AATACAAATAAATAAATTGCATATACCTCCTATGTGATCTTCAGATTTGCTATTCAGTATCTCCTTGCTGCTTTGGTCTTTAAACTAATGTAGTATGTAGTAAGTAATGTAGTAAAAAGGAAAGTTGCTGGGCTCCCTTTTCGCCCTCAGGAAATCAAGTCAAGATAATCCAGAACATGGCCAGAGTATTTTAATAAATCCATGCAGAAATCTCACATTCACATGAAACTCACACAATTTCAGAGAAATAATGGTCCTTATGATCCTAAAGGTAATAGTTTATAAATGCCAGCATATGACAGAATTTGCCCTCAGTAATACTGAAGTTTGGAAATGTTAGTTAAACCTTGACTTTTATGGAGCAATGCTAGTTGTATACAGGTTTAACTTAAACAATAGTTTCCTCAGTGGAAAAGAAATGATATAAGTAGTTCAGGAAATCTTTTAGAAAGCTAAGAACAGCATGCACTTTTCTTATAGTTAAAGTTCTCCTTTTGAACGGGAGGGGAAAAAATAAAAGAAACCAAATAAGGCAATATTTGGTGTGCTGTAGAAAGGCTTTGGTTGTGGACTGGATAAAGTATATTCTTATAATACATTCTCATGCATTATTTGGTTAGGTTTTTGGTGTATTTGCACTTAGGTATTGGGTCATTTTCTTCGTTGCTTAAAAATAAAGTTTTATAAATACCTGAACAATCCTTTTATCAAATTATTTTTAATAACATTTTTTAAAAGAGGGGGTACTTTGAAAAGGTGCTCCATGAAGGCAGCCCCGGGTTTACAGACTATGGAGTGCGCATGCGCGTGTGTCAGCAGCATGGTAGCGCCACAGAAGTCTGCAGCACCCCGTCACAGTGGGACCCTGTCACAGGTGCTGCTTATTACCAGCTTGCAGGATATTGCCCTACCCGTGAATTTGGTGCAAAACTGTCCATGCCTGCTATGATTACTTCTTGGAAATTGCTGGGAAAATTTGTTGATGATTCTCTATATAATATCCCTAAGTAACCAAAACAAAAAAAAAAAAAGAGCAACAAAAAAGATACTCATAAAGCATTTTCCAGCATGCCAAGGAAAATATTTCTTTCTTCTTTCTTAACTGCAGATATGTGAATCATTTTAAACCGACACATCTGAGAGATTAGTAAATGCATAAATATTCAATAATTTTCAACCAAGAACAAAGGACTTTGAAAAGAAAATTTGAAAAGAAAATCAGTTCAGGCACATGGTCTTATTTTTAGAGAATACTTGTTAAGACTATATTAAAGGGACGAGGGAGCTAGCATAGTAACATGTTACTGACAGTTCTTGGAGAAAAAGTTAAATAATTGGAGTTAGTGACATTATAGTTTTTAAAAGAAATAGCAGAAAATAAAGCAGATCTGGCAGTTTACTTGCCATTGTGATTTTCTCAAAGTTCACACTGGGTAAATTTTTATGCAAGAAAATATACTTATCCACAATATGCTGAAGCCATTTCATGTTGAGCAATCTGGAGATCATTTTTTATATGAACAATGTGGATTGCTCTTTGATGCTACCTGAATTATAAACTGCCAAAGATTTGCGTGTTGCAGTTAATTTTGTGATCTGTGAGCTTTCTTGCTGAGTCCCATGTAAAATGATTCCTTTATAGTAGGGACATTTGTTATGACTATCTTTAAAAAAGAATGAGTTAAGTTATAAAAACAAGCATATACATCTCAAAAGATTATGTGTTAGAAATGAACACCAAGATTTGCTAAATTTACTTACACTGTTGCTTGTCCATGAAAATGCCAAAAACTGTATTTCTCAGGCTTAGTAGAATATTAGAGTCAAAAGTCTATCAGATTTTCAAGTCATTTCCACCACACTGTTAGGATCTTGGGACAAATTTTCTGTTGGTGTTGATGTCATGATATGCTCCCCTTTATCAAACCAAGGACCAGAGCTTTAGTCTCCTTAATAAATCCAAAGGATGAAACTAATTAAAATAAGACCGACAAATACTTAATAAATAAGCAGGACAATTAGTAGTATAATATTAAGACGAGAGTAACTCCAGAGCTGGGATCCTGAGTTGTACACATAAACATGCAAATGCGTGCACACATATCTTTCAACACAAATGCAAATCTTTAAGGAGGCCTTTCTGGATTACGTGCTAGCCATACGGTTTCAAACATTTTGATGATAGGACTCTGATACAGTACCAAATATATGAAAATGTTCCTAGGCAAGCTGTTTAAAAAGTTGTTTTTTCTTTTTACATCTACAGTATAATTCATTTTATTGTTCCAGAAACAACTCAAACTCACAAGACCAAACAAGCAGTGTATAAACAAGTGTTCCCTTACCTTAAAACGCACCATAAAATGTTTGTTCTGTAAGCTGAAGTCTCTCCCAATTCAGAGATCACCATGCATACCAATAAAGTGTAAGAGTAGCAAATGTAAACCACAAAAATTCTCAGGCTCATAAAAAGTGCTAAAACATTCTCACAGGTCACTGAATTGTCCTGCACTTCAATTGAAACCCAAAACCCCACCACCTGCTTCCTCTTTTCCCTGTCATTTTCTCTGTGTGCTGTGATAGGTCCTGTTCTTTTATCTCCAAAAGCATTTCCCTTTTCTATGTTCTTCCTACACTTCAGAGGAGTAACTCCCTTCCCTCCCACATTCCCTTTTTACAATGACAAGGCTTGCTTTGCAATAAATAAGAGCAAGGAACACAGTTAACCCTATACTTGCATAAAGCTTGAGCTATTTTGGACCTCTCATCAGATTAAGAGGTCCGCTTGGCTTGAGCAAAAACTAGGCTGGCAGTGTGGAGCATGTGTATGTACCTACCTTTATTTTTTCCACATTGAACATCAAAGGCAGGCGTGCTTGGAAAGGCGTCCTTGCAAACCAAGGAAGTTCTGGGTTGTAAAAGCCGTGGCAGGCTGAAATAGACCTGCCAGTAATAAGGGTTGGTTGTCTTTATAGCCCACAGCACATTTCATCCAGCACAGTACCACGTGCCCTGTGAGCAACTACATTATCCATCAGCGAAAGACAACTCTTTAGAGTGGAAAATGCAGCCATTGGATTTTGTAACTGTTTCTGGCTCAGTTGATAGACCAATTAGGAACTTTAGAAGCCTAGGTTTTTAGAGAGGAGAGGGAAGGAAGATCACTTAGGAATATGGTAATTTTTAAGTGTTTCAAAATATGGTACAAGGTTTCTATGCTCTGTCCCAGAGTAAGCCTGATTTCACTTTTGTCTCTGCTGACCGGAATAAATACAGAATAGCAAAAATTCTTTTTTTCCTCCCGTTTTTTCCACTTACAGTCAAAGGTTAAAGCTCACCACACCTCCACTGCTGCATTTAAGTTATGGTGGGCTCCAACTTAAAGGTTAAGTCTCACTGCTCTGTCAGCAGGCTTCACTAATTGGTGAGTTCTACCTATCATCTTACAACGGCAGGCATGTACAAGGTACAGATTTATTAGTAATTAGTGCTGTGTCTCCACATGAGGGGATAGGGTTTAGAGAAAGAGTAGTAAGATGGAGATAGAGGACTGTGGTTCCATATTTTAATGAATCTGGACAAGTTTAATATATATTAGGGAAAAAAAAAGAAAAACTAAATATTTGTGTTTAAACTAGAAGTTATATTTAGGAAATAGATATATGTTCCCAGTTTCTCAATGCTCTCAGATAAACAAACACCTAAAATGTACCAGAAATGCTAAGAATATTTTGCCTTTTCTCTTTAAAAAAATGAGTGATATGTTGTGCAGGGAGATAGTCGCTAGAGCCCAGCCAGGAAAATAAGTACCTAAGCTATAACTTCAAAGAGATATCACAGAAAAAAAAATTAAAATGCATTTTTAGAAAGAATAATTCTGATAATAATCCATATTTTTTTCAAAAACTTTGATCAAAGCATGACTTTTTGTTCTTTTGATTTTCCATTTCTTTATTTTCTAATGAGCATTGACTGCAGATGTGAAAGATGAAGACGTTCCAACAGTTATGTGAGAAACAGCATTGGAGAAAATCATTCCTTATGTTGATGTAGATGCTGTGCTACATCTACAATTTAAAATAAATATTTGTCTTTCTTTGAACCTACAATTCACTGAGAATAACTTTTCTTCACATAATAGTAAAAGTTTGGTAATGTAAAGACTGTCTTTCAAAAAATACATATTTTAAAGTTAATACTAACTGCTCATATACCGATTAGTAGATATTTTTATTATTCTATAGCCATGTTACAATAATCTTACAGTTTTACTAATACATAATTAAATAATGCTGTAATATCAGTTACTGAAGAAAGGTATTTTAATGAGAACCAATATATGTCCATACGAGTTACAAGAAATAGTGATGACAATCAGAAAGCCAATTCTGCTAATTACCAATGGAACCTTAGTCAACTGTCTTGCTGTGCTTTCTATGATTTATCATATATTGCTTTACAGTTTGTTCTTTCTGTCACCAAACAGAATACATGATGAACAGATGTGATTTTGAAGAACTCTGCCAAATTTGTATTGTCCTTATGTTACATAAATTATTTTTTCCTGTAATGGAGGCAGCTCAAGTTCTTCACTTGATACCATTAAACTTTTGGCTTTGCGAATTTCTGGGCCACATCTGACTTATCTATATTCGTCATTGATCATGGAGGAGGAGAATATCCATGCATTTTTCTCTTCTCTTGGAAGCTACTTTTCAATTAAAACATTGATGATCAATTTTTCTCTCTTAACAAGCCATAAACTACAACTGAAAAGAAAGATGGTGTCCCTCTTTTAGGCTCCAAGACCTGGACTTCAAGACCTGGACAAGTGTTTTTAGTGTGGAACAGCAAGTAGCTTTACTCTTTCTGCCTATGATACTGAGCTGCCAATAATACTGAGCTGACAATTCCATTGCATTCCTGGAGATTGTATAGTTTATCAGCCATAGCACTTCTTTTCCCAGTCACAACCATCCATATTAAGACCTTTGATGATCTCTTAACAACAGCAGTCCTTCTCTGCATTAATAGGCAGCCTCACTCACTGGATGACAAAGTGGTATATAAAAGAATAATTTGAGCTTATTCATAACAATTTACTATTCATTGGCCCTTATGATGTACTTCCAAATCAGATTATATCAGTTCTATCAGTGTAAATCTAGATAAACTTTTCTTGCCTAGTGTTACTTCCAAGGATACATATGCAAACGTGGAGCATCTTTGAGTCAGTGACCTTGCCTGATTTTTTTGAAATAAATTAATTGCATGAGCATACATCTATTAACTTAGAAATCAAAGCGAGTCATGCTATGCAAGACTCTATATAGCATAATTGAGATCCAGATCTGATTCTTTGTAATTTTTGTTCACTTTTTATTTCATAAAGGTTTACAGAGTAGACTCTTATATGGCCTAAATCTTCATCAATTTCTATCTGTTCTCAGATCTAATAGATCTTTCCATGGGTCCATTGCAGTATTATCCTCCCCTATCCGACTATCTTATCAAGCACTTGTAGTATCCATTTGCTTGAAATGGAGTATGATTTACAACTAAAATATAGAAATCTCAGATTTAGGATAATGTAGGGTATCATCATGCAGCAGAGTGTAGTTATGAGGACTAAAGCACAGGAATTTCCATCTGCATATGAGGAAGAACTTCTTTCCTGTGAGGGTGACAGAGCCCTGGCACAGGCTGCCCAGAGAGGCTGTGGAGTCTCCTTCTCTGGAGATCTTCCAAACCCACCTGGATGCCACCCTGTGCCACGTGCTCTGGGTGTCCCTGCTGGAGCAGAGGCGTTGCACTAGATGATCTCTAGAGGTCCCTTCCAACCTCAGCCATTCTGTGATTTTATGATTTTGTGTGAAATCTGGTCATTTTCTTCATCTAAGTAACACTGATATGTTACTTTAGACTCAAAACTGCAGAGTGAATAACTTGAATAACTCCAGTGTGGTTTTCCGAGCCAAAGCATTGTCCTGAATAAATGTTACTGCTCTGTTTTACATCATCCACTTTTTTTTTTTTTTTTGCACTCTTTAGGTCTCACAGTGTAAGTTACTGCATATTTGTATATCGGTTAGTGTAACAAAACCCCACTTTGGACAGATATGGGGAATTAAGCCTGTGTTTTACTACCTGGTCTAAGTCTAAATTGATCTGGATTGTATATCATGCTTGGTTAGGATAGAGAGGAAAGCAACCTTTCGTAGTCTTGTTTACAGAGAATAGGGTCCTTACAAACAGGACATTTGCAGGGAGGATGACCATATGCCATTTTAGAGCAGCCTCGAGGCTGTTCTGACCCACACTAGGCCTCGATTAGTCATAGATGTGGAAATCTGGAAGCTGCAGAAACCTTTGTATTAGCAGATCCTAAGAAAGGAACCAACTGAAGCCCTTTGGTTTCCATAGTGCAGAGAACAAAGCTCTTGGGCTTGTGCCCAGCACTTTATATGGGGAAACTGGGTAAACTGTTCCTTACAGACAAAACCTCTCAGAATAATTCATCTGTTACTGCACTTCTAAATTATTCATTTTTTGATTAATGAAAATATGCTAATTAAAGAATTGCTGTTAAAAAGGTATAAATATCTTTCATTGCCTACAGTAATTAGAATAAGTAATTACTTAAACATTATGATTTGAAATTAAATACTTTCTTTGATAGCAAACTGAATAAGGAGAAGACGCCTAATATGCTTGACAAAATTTAAACTGCTTATCCTAATGACAGTTCTTTTTATATTGTTTACATAAAATATGCATATGCTTCACAAGATCTTAGCATTGATATTAGTAATTTTGAAGATCATCTTTTGCTTTGTTTGTTCATCTTTTGGCTTGATCTTGGAACGAATGGAGCACACTGGCCATAATCCAAGCAAGCAATTAGACACATGCCTGACTTCCAGCTTTGCAGACGTATATTCACTTACTTCCATGGGTGTATTCACAATTTGTTTCCATGCTTTTCTGGAAAATAGCCATATGGTATAGGAGGTTCTCTGCCACTTAAAACAATGATTCTTTCTCCCTCCTCTCAGGAATCACCCAAAAAGTTCTTTTTTTTTTTCAGCTTCTTTTTCCTGCGGTCAGCTATTTACATGGCATTGCATAAGTGTGCTTCGCAGATCCAGACGAAGGTTTCAGTCTTATCCTTGGCAAGGTGCAGCAGCTGCTCTGATACTCTGGTTAAGAGTGTTTCTTTTTCTCTCCTTCATCTACATGCAAAGAAAGCTAATGCTGCTATATAAACACAGGCTCCCACACTTTCATCTTTTTTTAAGCTTTAAATGCTTTTATCGTCTCTGGCATTCCCTATCACTGATAACATCATTCATGCTGGCTATGTCTTTCAAGCTCATAGGCTTTGTCTAAGTACTCCCACTGTGGTGAGGATAGATATTTCCTGCTGTCAGGTTTGTCTGGTGAGCAGATGAGACTTCCCATGAAAATCAAGACAAGTAGAAATACAGTAAAAATGGGAGAGCTATGAGCAGTGGATATGGATCATTCCTAGATCAGGCAGGGAAAGATGATTTCAGCAGTAACAAAATCAAGAAAGGGGCTCTCATTAGCTTCAGTGTTTAGGAATAGTTCCTTTACTAATAGTTCTGCATTAAAAAAAGCTAAAGTGATCCATCAAACTCAAAATTGTACACATATAAATTGTACACATATTGTACACAAAATTGAACACATATAAAAATACAAAAGGAGTTGCATTTCACCCACTGTATAGTCACCTACTTGTATTTTATAATGTAACGACTGCTTTGAAATGTATCGTATTAGCTGAAAAAAGTGAGGGTCATAAAAGTCAGCAACACTTTGTGTGAAGAACATCAGAAAACAGGAAAACTTTTGTAGGGTTTTCAGCTATGACCCATTGCTCTGTTATCGTGTAAAGGGAAGGCTGGGAAGGAGGAAGCAGAGGGGTCTCGATTTAGCAGATGGCTGTGAAATATAACCTTGTAGGGAGTGAAGAGGCCCCTGAAGAAGATTTTGGGTAACGAAAAAGTCATGACTGATGTGTTGAACTTTCCTTGGAAGAAGAAATCCTGGAGGAAATAATACTCGGATTCAGTGGATAGGAGAGTTCTGCAGTTAGATACCCCGAGTTAATCAGTTTATGCTCTTGTACTCCATGCTTTGGCACAGATTTTGGAAACTGATGTAACTAATGCCAGAGGTCAGGAAGGGTTCACCTCCTCTGTGTTGCTGACATAACCAGAAGATTAGGACATGAAGACCTCACTTATGTGCCAGTGAAGAGGAGAAACAAATGCTTCGAGAGGGATATCCCTCAGCCCTTACATTAATATTTTAACCATTATCTACTTAGGTACTCTGATTTAGACTCAGGATGCAACTATCCTTCATTTATTTGAGAAGGAGCCCCAGTTCTTAACTCAGATGCTGAAAATAAGAATGAATATGTTCAAAATGGTACAGAAGGCACTGGCAATCTGCTAAGGCCAGAGCAGAAGCTTGCAGGTCTGTAGAACATGCAACATCCTGTAGACAGTTTTGAAAATCCAAATGCCACAAGCACGAAGTCCATGTCTCTCTTGCTGAGGGTGCATGGACATTATTAGTGTTTTAGAGCAGAAGCGAGTGTCTTGTTCATCTTCACACCCTGTTCACTAGCATGCAGTGTGGAGCAGGCTGAGAGCACTCATCCTGGAAGACTCATCCCAGGAGCACAGCTGATGGCTCCAGCCACTGATGGACGTTCAGTCCAGGACAGTAGAACTGAAATAAGGCCCAAAGCAAACCTAGTATCAATGTCAGATCCTCAGCATCTGTTCTCCTAAATCCACCTCTACTGCTCAGCACTGGTTGCTATTATAAACAGAGTCGGAGCATTAAAGCACCTCATCTGCTCAGTTAAGTGAATAAATGAAAAGATGTATTCAAGTCTGAATATTAGAGACACTATTTTCATGTTTTCATGTTCTAACTGAATGTCTTTGGGCATTCAGTTATCCTAGTGACTTATTCCAAACTACCTATGCTTTGGCTGCTTGCCCTCTATTAGAAAGATCCATCATCACTTTTTACATAATTATCCTCTTAAAATTATTTCTACAATGCTTGATGTTAACAACATTCATAAGTTTGCACCTGTTGATTTGTGGCAACAGTCTGATTTTCTCAAGTAATTCAAGCAATGACATTCTGCCAGCACTAGGATGTCAGAACAAGTGAAAAGCCTGAATAGACACATTTGTCAATCACATTAGGTGCCCATGATGAAATGACTGAATAAATGAAAGCCATTTTCTACTGAACAGCTGTCCTCATTATTAAAGATCCCGTTAAGATTAAAGCTGCCCTGCCAACTTCATGCTTAGCTAACAAAAAATAAAATTAACACTAATATAGCTTAATTTAAAGTATGAAAATTGTAAGTATTTTACATTAATCAAATTCTTAAAAATCAATCTTTTGCTTGATCTGAACTTAATATGAGAATCTGGTGTTAGTTTTATTTGAAAAAAATAAAATCAAAAGGAATTGCTAAATAAAAATATGTTTTTCCAAATGCAAAATCAAAAAGGTTTAATTTCATCACTTTCTTTTATTTTATTAATAGCTCACATGAAAACAGTTAAGAGAGACCAAGAAGGCTATTTGAAACATTATGACAACACCAAGCCCATAGTAAAAAGAAGTCCTGGCCCAGAATCTCCTCTAGCTTATATTGCCACTCAATGCATTTGAACAAGCAGCATAGTTTAAGAGGGAGAAAGGGGCAGAATCTGCTGATCTGAAAGATTACATTTAAAGGTAAAATATTAATATTCTCTAGCAATATAATTATTTATTTCCATGAAGAATCAAATGCAGAAGAGGGTAGAGCAGCAGAAACAGATCTAGGCGAGCGCAATTCTGAAGGGTGACTATAAAGCCAACAACAGCACCCTGTGTAGCTAATGAGATATCGCATCTAAATGCTGGATTACACTTCCTTTCTGTGCTGGCTTTCTATGAACTGTAGAGAAGTCTGACCTTGCTCTGGAGAGAGAGAGAGAGAGAAAAAAAGAAAGAAAGAGGGAAAGAGAGAGAGAGAGAAAAGAAAAAGAGAAAGAAGGAAAGAAGGAAAGAAAAGATGCACTTATTAAATGTATAAAATGAGCATAAAAAATTCCTATAAAACTCTAGTGGCGAAAATCAATGAGAGCCATATTTAAAGCAGGAGGAAATCAGTGGTCTGCTGATGTTGCAGGCAAAATTATTATATGCCTAGTACTGTATTTGGAGTTGGTGTAAATAAGAACTGTACAATGATAAAAGGTGAAGGTTGTGTACCAAACTAGCCTTTAATCCTAAATGCACATGCTCCCTCCTTTATGCTCTCTGTCTGCAGTGTTTACTCACACATTTATTTATGTGTCAGAAAGGGATTACACATTGCACTGCAGCAGGCAAGATTATTTTCTGCCTACAGAAATTACCAAAACGGGGGCGGTTGAGGGCTGGATCTCACATAACTTGGCGAGAAGTTGATACCTGCTCAGATTCCCCTGGTCACACGGTGCCGTGAGGCCAGTGCTCCCGTGATGCTGACGACAGACGGCATCCACTATCGCCTCCCATTTATCCTGCAAATCTTCTTACATGTTCATGTCTCTCTGGGAAATTTCCCCTGATCTTTCAGGGTCACCTTGAAACTTTGCTTCCATGTGCAGTTTGTGGGAAGATGGGGAGCTCATTTATATGAGGTGCAATTGCTGCTGCTACTGCTGCTCAGAAACTTCTCTGCGGTACCGCTCAGCCTGCCTGGGTTTATGGTTCCTTTTCATCTTAACATTCATATTGAATATTGTTAAAGGAGAAGCCTTTCATTCATGTGTCCCTTCTGTAACATTTTAACTGATTTTCTAAAATAACATTTTTTTTTCAGGGCAGCTGCTGCTATACCATGAAAACCTCTGTGGAGTTAAGGGCTTTGACTAAGAAATAGAGAAAACATCACAATTTTCCTTAATCTTTCTTTGAATTTGGAGTATGCTGAAGCCTGAAGCTCTTGGCTTCAAACTGAAAAAGAAATATGTGTGTGGCATCAAAACTATTGTATTTCTCTAGGGCCCAGGACAATTTTCAAGATTTTGGATGCAATTTACATCTTCATATAGTCAATGTGAAAACTAAAGTTGCTGTGTATCTTGCCAGAAGCAATAATAAATTAATTCCAGAGGTGCTAAAACGCTAATTGCCGATAGTTTCATCTAGTTATAACTACATTGTATCTTGTCAGTATATAGAAATCACGCAGACATTGAATTATGTAAAAATTACTTATTAAGCACCAAGATCATATTTTTTTCCTAAGTCACAGAATCACAGATTGGTTGAGGTTGGAAAGGATCTCTAGAGAGCATCTCGTCCAACCCCCCCGCACAC
>JAUBNY010000760.1:1757418-1771738 GCA_032275445.1 Crypturellus soui
CCTTAAGCATTCTGTGGTTCTATGTCTGCTGGGAGGGCAAGGACAAGCACCCACGTATCCATGCATACTCGGGCTCAGCGTCATCCTGGCACGTGGCATAGCTTTGTCCTGTGCACCCATGGTGAAAAGTGACGATGCTAACGTTAAACTGTCCTTTTCTAGTACATTTTAATGAATTTGTGTACAAATATAGACTTCCCACACCATGACCAAATTAATCAAAATATTGACAAGCAAGAGTTCATAAAGCGAACTCCAGCTTTGGCAAAAGGAACGAAGATTGAATACCTGCAATACAATTTGAGTAGTTTTGCTGCATTACTATGATGGATATTAGAAGAATGACTTTTAATGATATTGATGTTTTTCCAGTGTGGCAAATAGTAGTGATGTCTGTGTTTTAATAGAATGATTATTTCTGATGAGGAGACAAGTTCTCAGAGATCATTTTCTCAGGCAGTGAGCAATAGTGTGAGGTATTCTCTTTCTTGGAATGGGGTTCTTCGCTTACCTTCTCTCTCTCTCTCTCTCTCCCTCTCTTCAGCTTGCCTTCAGCATCATCTAGTCCATATTCTTTCAGGAGATACAGCATTTACTGAAACCTGCACCAGCTTAGCTGGAAGCTTTCCTTGAAACTCTCTGTGATTTCCATTTAACTTGAATAACAGGTTTAACTTTTACTGGTGGGTTATAAAATAGTTCAGAACCACTCACAAAATCCTGTCCACCAGCTTTGCTGATCAATAGCTCAGTCCAAGCAGCTGCTATAAAATTAAAATCTCACACAAACTCTTGCACTTATCCTTTATACTCAGGCTTTCCCCACTACTCCAGTTTATAGGCTTTCGTAGTACTGATGTAAACCCAGAGCAACTCCGATCAGCAGAGCCAAACCTCAGTTGTACTAATGGAAATGAAAAGTGATCCTGGCTCACTAGTGGCTCACTAGCTTACTGTTTTTCTCTAACCTGACTAGTCATCACATCTTAAATCATCTCCTTAAAGCTGATGAATCTCATATGCAGTCCAGGAATGGGGCAAATTTAACTGAGCTAGTGCTACATCTCCAAGTCCCACATGTTATTCATTTAGTCATCATTTTTCTGTACCTACCAGTGTCTTAGAGATACTTTTTTAGTTAACTAAAATATTTCACTCTCCCCTTTTCTGAGCTGTCACTTTGGTTAAGTGGTTCACTAAAGTAACACTTCCATCATGCCACTTGATTACTTGTCTTATTTTATTGTATTCATTATCAGTATGATTCACTGATATTCTTATATTCATTATTCTAATATATATAATGAAAAAATATGAATGGCAAGGTGGATTTTCTGAAATTTTAAAAGATTTGTTAAAGAATATAGAAACTAAATGTGTATGAATGCATAACTTTTATACATTAGAGACATAGAATTTTACACATTAGAGACATAAAATTTCTCAAACAGTAGTGCACATATATAAATCCCAACTGAATAACCTGTATGCCAAGTTGTAGGTACTGAGTGAAAAGTGAAGTTCTGCATATGAAAATGCTTGACATAGGATTTGAAAAATCCTACATAGGGATAAAGATTATTTGACATGAATTACTTGCTGACAGAAGCAGGACAGTTAATAGTCAAAGGTCAGATGCAGAAGATAGTTTTGAAAGTACCTTGTATTAAGACAAGGTGCAAATATCATTCACTGGAAAAAAAAAAGGAATTGAATGAGATGTAAAGATAAGCCTGCTTTCCCATACTGGGGCTCTCTCTGAGATGTTAAAGTTTTTCAAGGTCTGAATCTCTAGCTACATGGCTAGAAAAGGACCTGAAGAATGTACCATACAGATAACAATGGGAGAAAAGCTTTTCTTGAAATGATCGTGGAGAAGTAAATATTGGTAGAGATTTATTATTTTCTCCCTGTTTGTATGATTTAAAATTAAAAAAAAATATAAAAGAACTTTCCCTTATTTTCACCTAAACCTGTGTTAAAAGTGACCTAAATACAGGCAGTAAAACCAAATCTGTGAAAATGCTCAAAACTGGAAGAGTAAGTAACTCTCAGCATCAGGACCCATGATCCCGCATTCTTGGGGATCTGTCCAAATGGTGGAGTTCCCTGTCTGGAGCTGGACCATGAGCAGGGTTCCCTGGGGGGAGATCTCCTCCAACAGGATGGGCAGCCAGGAGAGCTCCTTAGCATTGAACAGCGGAGTGTGTTAAATCACCTTATATCTTGAATCAGAATAAGTAGTAGCTACTTAAATGACCGTTTAGCTATTTAGAGAAATTGTGTTATTTAGGGAAATTATGTTAGAGAAATATATAGAGTTTTATCAGCCTACATATACTACACACCATCCTATCAGGTATCATACTCTTCCTTATATTATAACCACAACAAGATCTCAGTTTTATGGAATGATTCAGATCCTGAGATCAGACCAACCTTGGCAGATCATTTCAAGTGTGCTGCGCTCCAAGCCTTAGAGGGGCTCTCACTGGCATTGCAGTGTGCTCATATGGCTCCAAATGTCAGAATTAATCTTATAATCCTCTTGTGACCCTTTCTTTCTATACCTGTATCCCATTTCTCATCTTTGTGTCAAACAATATCAGATATGTGGGGCATTTGAAAAACTAGCTGTTAATTCAGAATTCTCTGATGTGGCCCTTTTTTTTTCCCTCTTCTTTAATGTGCACAAGCCCTTGAACGGGGTTACTAATGAGCAGCACCCTAGAAAAGCTACCTGCTGGAAATATTAGCTTTCCTCTTATTGCACAGGGGCAAATCTACAGAACAGGTCAAATGAACACAAAATTTATGGTGAAACGAAAGTGTATGAAGAAGGAAAAAAATCTCTGCTGCTTACCTCAGCTTCTCCCTACATAAAATTTGGCATGATGAAACATTTCTTCCCAACACTAAAACCTTGTTCTCCTCCTTAAAAAAAATGCAGATGATTATGTAACAGTGCCACCTGGTGCTACCTGCCAAAACAATAGCTTTGACATAGAAAAAACAAAGAAAAGGAATATTTTATGGCTTAAGCATATATATGATGTTATTTCAGACCTTGTATTCCACTATAGCATTCATTTCCATTTTTGTCATTTCAGTTTACAATGAGACCAAATTTGATTGTAATTTCTTCTGAGAAGGGATTGTTGTGTGTTTATTCCGCAAATCTACAAGAAAGTCTGAAATTGTGAAAATTATAGAGAGTACTAGTAATGTAGTAAATATGCTTTTTATTATTGCCAATTCCAGAAATATTTTCATTACAGTCCCCAACATCTAGTGACCAGTTTAAAAGTATATAGATTTTTTTGTGCAGCTCAAGCAAAGGTTTGTGAAAATAGTTTAGAGGAAGGGAAAACACAATGTAAATGAATACAGCAAAACTCTAGTATCAGCTAAATAAAATTTCAGTATCAACAAAAAAAATAAATAATCACAGGGACATAATTTTATTCTACTGCTTCAGGGTAAGTCATCCCAAATAAAGGAATTGCAAAATAATTTGATATAAAAACATCTTCAGATACATTTTTTTTTTTTTGGTAAAATACCTTTGGTGAAGGTCATTTCTTTCTCAACCGCCATGGATTTATTTTTCACAAATGCGTGTATGTTTATGTGTGCAATAAACGACCATCAGCCATTAAAATGTTATTACAACCCCTCAAACACCCTCTTGACCTCCCATGGAAGCATCCTCCGAACCACAAGATTTCTTGATCTCAGCCTTGGCTGTAATAACATGAAGCACACAAATACTTCATTCCAGCCACCAGATGGGCTGGTAAGTTTATTCTAGTGTCTTGCCACCAGCTTGCAGACACACCAGACTACAGAGAACTGTCACTAAAACAAAAATACTTATTGGCTTTTAGAGGACTACACCAAATCTGTTGCCGCAGTATGTTTCTATTTGTCCGTAACTCCACTGAACCTGGAGTACTTGCAATTGTGGAGACTTGAAAGGACAACATAACAGGGTCCTTCTTGGCCACAAGCTTCTGCTCTGCTGACTTTGATCGTACAGCATGATCACACAGCACTTTCTTTATCCTATAGGGAGGTTTTTAACTTCAATGACAATTTTCTGTTGCAGTCACTCTATCGTTTTGGTCTTTTTTAAGCCTGCCTCTATTTCCCCACTTGTGAGTCTCACTTTTGTCCTCAAATGGAAGAAGAGTCAAATACAAGTGCAAGAAGCAGCCACTAAGAGCAGATGGACCTAGAGAGGGCCAGCAGCTGATCTAAGCACCAAGAGACAAATCATTCAGAATTAATCATCTCATGTATATTATTCTCCACTCGCAAACTCAAAGGTGATATAACAGATTAGAAAGCCACCATTCTTCAAAGAAATCAGTAGCCCATGGGCCTAAACTCCCCCTTTTGAACTCAGGGAGGATAATGATTATGGCAGGTTCCCTGGAGATAAAGAACTAGATTTTCCATTTTCTGTCACTAGGACTCACAGCCAGGAAATAGAGAGCCTGACACTGATTGTGAATTCTTAATTCCCTATGGATTTATACCAGCTGGAGTGGTACAACATCCAAGTGTTTTTCTTCTATTTATAGACTATATTCCTGTTTTCCTTTTTTTTCAGTCTGTCCCATGTGTACATATATGACTGATCATTGCAGGATTTTTCCACCTTTAGAATAAAAATTTTAAATTTGCATTAGGAATTACAATTATATTATTACTAAAAAGAACTAGTCCTAAAGTTGGATATTTAGGGAAAGGGAGAAAAATAACAGACAAGGTTGAAAAATGGGTTTATTATTCAGGGATCAGAGACCTCTAAAGGCTAATCATTCACTGCTTTTATTATGCAAAACGGCATCTGGTGTTCAGCTTCCACATTTGGAATAAGTGCTGTCTAATGAACCTGCTATTCTACACTTGCTTTCTACTTTTAATATCCTGTTAAGCACATTGACGGCTTATCTTCAGTAAGAATCAGAGTTTTAAAAGGAATTAAATGAATCTATCCAAAGGTACAGAAATGTAAATCCAGTTATTAGTTAGATCATTGATGACATTAGACTACCTATTAGTTTGCTTTCTTTGGGAAGAGCAGGAGATGTGCAGATGTGAAAGGGGAAAAAGTGTCACAGTTTTGACTTTTCTTGCAGTCTTCGTAGCATGGGTTGTGGTCCTTGGTATATAGAAAGGTTAGGAAATCTGATCCAATGAATTAAATTAATAAATTAAATCCTTATTAAAAATAAGGATTGTGATTACATTTCTGTGAGAGATGTTTTCTTTTTTTTTCCTTTTTTCTTTTTAGGTGAGCAGTAGTATCTAGAACTACCTCTCCTAGCTGTCACAGGGGAGAGAGTGTGGGACATTTATGGCAGATTATGTGATCCAATAGTTCTAGATAAGAGCCAACATATTTACCCCGATCCCGGCCTCCTGTTCCCACTGCCCTCTGCTAGGAGGAAGTAGAGAATTGTGGTGAGAGCCAGGCAGATCTCCGGCACTGAAGCAGTGGGGACGTAGAAACTGGGTATGAGACAGAGGAGTCAAGGCCAGGAGCTAGCAGAAACTTGCCCTGGGGCTTCACAGCTCCTGTGACAAGCGTTTGGGCCGAAGAGTGAGAAGTCTGGATGTGACTCCCACCTGTGAAGGACCGTAAACAGGATGATCCTCAGGAGCTGTTTTGTGGGTCCGTAGAGATAGGCCAAGAAATCGCTATCAATCAAATATCAATACCATTCTTTTTAGCCAAGAGGCAAACAGTCTTGGCTCATTCCAAGGACCGCTCTCCTGAGCCAAGTACCCGATAACCAGACCCATGGCACGGTTTTCAGGCAAACAAAAAAAGAAAAACTAAAAGGTGGGCAGCTTATTTGAAAGTTACAGAATGCTGGGGAGCAAAACATCTCGTCTTCTCCCCACTGACCAATTTACAAAAGCACCTAGATATAGGGCTTGAACTCGTAGTAGATTCATCTGAATGAATGCAATGCAATGAACTCTTCTAAACACAAACTGGCTGTTTTAATGTGTGCCCTGCTACTAAGAGACCCCTTTCTGTAAATGCTATCTCTCTTGACTACAAAGTAAGTTTCAAATGATGAGTTCAGATGTAGATATCTACACTGCAGATGTCTAAAGTTAATGAGATGAACCCAACCATAAGCATCCTACTCACTCGGGACCAGAAAAAGGTTTGGAAGCAGCTTACTAGGGTATAGAAATTGGAATATTATTCACTTATAATACTTTAACTCCAAGTGCTCTCAGCATCAAAAAATGCAAAGATCTGGCATAAGACTTCCTAAAAATAATGACATGTTGAAAAAGTGTTTGTATAGAGCATTACATTTTGCACTTTTGTTCTATACCTATCACTACAGACAGATAAAGCTTGGGGGAATCCATTTACTGCTCTGGCAGTCATGGAAATGCCGCCTGAAGGTGGGCAGACTGAATACTAGCACATTATAAAACAAATTCTCAGATTGGGTAAAATGTCAGCATGTGACATGAGCTAGCAGAATTAATTTTTTTCCACTCATTTCTTGTTTGTTCAAAATAGAAGAGCTAAGAAGTAACAGCTGCAATGGTGTCTGGCAACTCAGTTTTATTTTAGATCAATTGCTATTGGTTCCAAATTATCTAGACACTTTTGTTTTATTTAGTGGCCAACAGCTATTTTATTCTTAATTACAGTTTTTATTTGATTTTGGCAGTGTTTCATTTTCATAGTAACTCAGGAAGATGGGAAATATGTTATTAATCATTTGTGCTTTGGGGGAATCAGGCTAAAGTTATATACCTTTCCTTGAAATATATCATAAAAGACAATTCAGTTACTGATGAGGCATGAATGTATCTAATGGCATATTCTGTAGGGTGATTTATTTTAATTGTCACAGTGGGACCTGTTATTACACAGCGGTAGAATGGGTCACTGCATTATAAAATTAAAGCTGATGCAAGACATTCATTTTTAGCTTATTTGTAAATTCAAGTATTTGGGATAAAAATATGCTGACTATATGGCACTATATGGCAACATGCTCAGCAGTAGCAAACGTCTCATAAAAATAAACGGTGGCCTGAGGTCAAGTGTCAAAGAAATTTAAGGGGTGGCACATCGTGATTCTGTCATATGTGCATTAGCCCAAATGAAGTCAAAGGAAAAGTATTTGAGTTTAGGAATAATTTCAAAATTTTCAAGGGCAATTAAATGTTCTGGCTTATACTGGCATTGGTGGTACAGAGGATGTGAAAAAAGCTGTGTTTTATGGAAAGCACTGCAATTATTTTGCTGAATTTTTAGAGTTTAAATATTAATAGCCAATCCTGGATTGGTGACGAAGGGATGACTTTGCGTTTTTGGGTCTAGCGCTCATAACTTCCTTTTCCTGCTCTTTGATGGGGCATTATTCATCCAAAAGAGTTTCAGAAGCACATGGTTTGTTTATGTACCCCTTACCTTAATTGATAGGACTGGGATTTTTTTGAACATCTGTGTCCAATTTCTGCCAAACTCTGAAATTACAGCAAGGCTCAGTAATGGCCTCACAGCTCAGAATCTTATAATATCATCAGCTCCTGCAAATTTTATAAAGGAGATTTATTCCAGGCAAGTTTCAATATTAAGGAAGACACTGATTTAACTTAAAACTTTTGGCTGAGTCAGATCCTTTGCCTATTTACCCAATTTCAGTCATTTCTTTCCAATATATTGTGACACAAGACATTTAAAAAACTACTTTTGGTGTTCATTTCAATTAGTGTCTTCTATTAATCTTGTATTATTTATGCCCCTACACAGAACATAACTTTTATCACAAGCTAAAATACTGTGTCTTAAAAGGAACTGAAAAAGTGCACTATCCTCTTTCCAGAAGCTGAATTTAGATTTTAAGTGGCATCATTACCCACAAGATGAAGGTTTCCTTATTCTTTTTTTTGAGCTAACCATTATTCAACCCTAAAATGGGACTGAGAAGATATCATGTACTGTTCAGCTTCTGATTAAATGAATGCTAGGAAGGAGTGACAAAAAAGAAGAAAGAGAGTTTCTAGAACTAATTTTCTCATTAATCATTTCTTTGATAATTCTAGGGAGGAATTATGTGCAGCTGGACTGAGAAGCACAGATGTTTACTAGAGCTTATGTTGTAGAACATAGCATCTCCAGCATCATTCTGAAACTAGATGTAAAAAGATGAGGGGAAGACCCACTGTTGTGGTTTCTTACAAGTTACCATGAATTTTCCTGAAATTTGTCACATAAAATTTGAAAGAATCATCACATCTAAGCTGGAAATAACATAATTACTTTACAGAGATAATGGATAAAAGTCAGCATAAAAATGTGCTACAAATACATTAAACAAAGACCTATTTTCACTAGCCTACTTCAGGCAATGTTAATATTAGACATACCATCACTTTACTTTTCAGAAGAATTCAAGAACAGGGCTGTAATTCTGTAGTCAACCGAGAGATGTCAGGAAAGAAAATTCAAATTAACAGTTTAGCTATTTTTAGAAATGATGATTAATACACATTCTAAGTAACAGTGAAAGAACAGATACTCATTATGTGAACATTTACTGATTTACAGATTATCCTAATTATATTCAGATAGATAATTTGCCTATATAAAAATTTTACGTTTTTCCTCAAGACAACAATCTTAAGTATAATTTCACCTGTAAAAAATATTGACAAAACCACAGTATAGATATGTATTTATACAGATTAGTATACAGGCCCAGGGTAAAACAATTCAAGACTGTTCAGACTCAGACCAATATCTTTCTTATTATGATTCGTGTCTCTCTGCATCCCGTAGCAATCAGGATTTTATTATCCTGACGTGGTTTTGTGTCCCCATCAAGACTGATCGCTGATGGCTGGTGCTACAGCTCAGTAGTGACATTGCTGTGCTCACGTGCACTCTTATTTGCTAGATTAAGGAAGTGATTATTTTGTGTCAGATATTGTGAGAATCTGTGTCAGATCTTTCATTAATGCAAGCACCAGCTAAGCTTTGTCCTGTTATGACACTTGCTTAATAGCAAAAGTGACAGCAGCCAAAATTCTCTTGAAAATAGTTTTATCATTAGCACACTGTGCTGTTGGCCTCACTCCATGTAGCTGACTTTTGACTATATATATTTCCTGCTTTTCCTTCTCATTTATCATTAGTTCATTATGATAAATTATTAAATCATATAACTAGAGATGGGAAAGTTCTATGTGGCCATTAGTATAGCGAATTTTTGCTTCTCTTATTCATTCTAATCTTAAATAGAACGGTAAATACTATAGCTACTATACATATATTGTGATAGGCACCAAACACCATCAGCTTTTAATTTTCACTCTGTTAATCTCAAGAAAGATTAACATCCCTGGTTCTACAAATACTTTAAAAATTATTTCTCTCATTTCCACATGAGATTTATTATATGGCAGGTGAGTTCTATTCTCTTGCTCATCTTTGAATCAGGAGGAACTTGTAGAGAAGCTGTGATATCAAGAATCTGAATAAAAATGTAAGAAATTTTCCTTTTCTGTAATCCTTCATCTCAGTTTTGTCATATGATTTCTTCACAGAAATCATTTGAACCTTTTTATTTAGATTTTTAAATTCATGTTAAGCTTACTAATTGTCCTGTGGATTCATGCTGTTCTTTTTCTGTGAAAGCTTCTCTGTCATACCTATTCTTTGAAGTTCCTCTTCTAACATTCAATATCTTGCTCTGGTTTTTGAGATCCATCCAACAGACAAGAGAAAATTAAAGGAAGGAAGTTACTCATGAGGACAGCTACCTAGGAGCTTCAGATAGAAACACTTTTTTTTCCCCATTTTGAATAAACTACCTCATGCTGCCTGTTTTATAAGTAGCTGACAGCCTGCCTGTTTTTTTTCTGAAGCCAGGTCAACAAACAGGTCAATCTATTACTGCCCTGAATTGAGTCTGCTTTGCTGAATTGTTCATTGCAGTGACTCATTTGCACTCATTCTCTGCTGCCTTTCCTCAGTTTCACTCACATGATCTTGTAATGAAGGATGTTAGATTTAGATAATTTCTGCATCATTTTCATGCCCAGAGAACAAAAACTACCTTTCATATTGCAAAAGGGCATATGTTTTAAGTATTCCTTTCACTCAAAACCCCCAAGTAAACCTATAACATTTATTTCTGACTATTGTGAATGTCAAAAGAGAGTTAGAATCTTTAGAGCTCACTAGTGACAATAAATATGTGGATATATTTTCATCTAGGGTATCAAAATCACTTTTTTTCTCTTAATAGTGTTCGCTTTATTTCCACAAAGCTCGGTATCATTTCTCAGCCCATTCAAAGAACAGATTAACTCCATTCGGAAAATCACAAGCCATAAATTTGTCTGTCCACAGTGATGCAGGTAATTTTTAGTTTTATGTCTCTATGGAACCAGATGATTAACATCTGGATGCAAAAGATTCATACAAACTAAATGTAGATGAGATATAAGCAATTTGGGGCTGGCAAAGTTTTATGAGGTATTAATCTAAATAAGTTCAATGTAATGATCATGAGGTGACAGACTGACACAAATGACAAACTCAGTCATCCTTTGTCTCACAAGACTAAGTAATCATTTGCCCTTGCCAGTTCACAAGCACCTTCATCCTTAGTCCTTCCTATCTACCTAGAATTGAAAAAAAAAATTCTCCCCTTAAGACCTTCGCAATATAAAATCCTTCAATATAAAATTCTTAAAAGATTGGTGGTATGGACAGTCTCCAGTGCTATCATGCCCACCTCTCTTCTTCTTGCCTTACATCTTTTGAGGTTTTCCCTTATCTGATGGGCTCACATCATTCCCATCATCTCAGTCCTGTATTGGTTCACAGTCAGGCTCGCAGCCACGTGGTTCATTTCGCAGTCCACAATTTGAGCAGAGCCACTGCTCCACAAAAGAAACCTCCCAAGAATGGTCCAAGTAGTTGCAGACACACAGCATTGAGACTCTTCATAACTAAAATATCTACTGCTAGCAGAGCATAACCTGGGGTAATATTTAACTTGTACAGAGGACAAACTGTTAATAGCCATGCTAATCATCTAAAATACATATTGAATACTTCCACAAAATGAACATTCACTCTGATACATTGTAAAACATAAATTATGGGTTCTTTGCTTCAGGCCTTTTCTGGCATTTAAAGTAATTGCTAAAACGGATATGTTAAGCTTATTCCTAGATGTTGCTACAGTAAAGATAAACGCTCATCAAAAAAAAAATAAAATGAAAAGATAACCAGTGGACTTAACACTAGTAGAATGAGCAGTATTTAACCTGATACTTTTCAAAACTGTGTAAAATAAGGATTCTAGCTCCAGCTGAGTCTAAAAGAGGAAAGGGATCCCAAGCTACTTCTCACAGTAATAACTGGATTTAGCAAGGCCTAAAGTCACAGGGACGAACAGATACACAAGCGCAGGGTATAGTGCTAACTAAAAGCTGGGCTTTCCACTGTTAAAGTGAAACTTCCAATCCTCCCTGAGGAGTTAAACTAAAAGGAGACATTTTCCATCTTTGCAAACTAAACCAGTGCAGACATGACTGCAACAGAAAAACCACAAGAATGCCTCAGCTTGTGATAGTAGCCGGCCCACACATAAAGGAATCCCTGAGTTCCTGTCTCTCTTCCTGCTGCTTTTGCACCTTATCCAATTTTTTTGTTGTTGATGTTTTCTTCTTACTGCCAAATAGATTCTGGAACAAATATTCCATCTTCTATCTTAATCAAGTCGTTTCTTTGATGTGGTGGAGAATCAAGTTCCCACTTGCTTGTTCACTTCCTGACTTCCAGGAATGATAAATCTCTCCTTCCTTGAGAGATCTGAAGAGATCTTCAGCAGTTTGCTGACACAGACTGTGCCACGTTCATAGCCATACAATATCTGCGTCTGAGTCACCAGTTTGAGGTGAGCTACTAATTATAGAGATTACTACGATTTCTGTATCCTTCATGGCAACAAAATATGGGACACTTTCTAAGCATCTCATAATGATTAAAATTTAATCCTAAGAAACCTGTATGATCATGGGCAAATTATTCCTGGGTAGATATCCAAAGATATTTAGATTCTCACTGAAATCAAAAGTTAGGTGAGATTTAGGCACCAAAACCGAGGATATCAGTTTCTTCTTCTCTATTATTTCCACTTCCATGTACTAAGATGAGAGACAATAACACTTCCTTCACATGGGGAAAGACATAAGGATAAATACACCATATATTATGTGGTGCTAAGATTACATAATGATAAATGCTGTTAAAGGTCTCAAAATAAAGAGCTTTCTGATGCACAAGTTCTGTTTTCATTAATGAATTAGAAGAACATAGAGGTCTTATATATCAACTATCAAAGATAAATTGCAAAGTGTTATGCCCAGCACTCTCCCTCCCTCTCATGTTTCTGTCTCTAGTCTCATTTTTACAAGTTGTGAAAGCTCTACTACACATTATAGGTTAGGTATTTTCTTTTGCTCTGTGATTTAATGTTTCTAATTTCAAAGATTTCAAAGCAAACACTTGCACTAAAATGCAAGTCTTCTTTTCCTCCCTTCCTGCTTACCACTCCCCCCTCTTAAGTCTATGACAACAGTAATAAAATACAAGGAAATATAACTCCTCTTCTGCAGAAAACATCTCAGCAATGTCAGGAAAGTTTTTATTATTGTTCTTTAGTTATCTATTTGAAACATGGTCCATTGTTATCATTGATTCAAATAAAATACTGAAATAACAATAACTTCATGAGTTTTCATATGACCATATCCTCTTAGAGGGCAATTCAAACCTTAGTCAGGTATTTGGGTCTCAAAGAAGAGAACCTGAAAATGACTGAAATGTGACAAAAAAGCTACAAGAGGAATGCCTAAGGCTGCTAAGGCTCGACAAACAGATTGTACAGAAGAAGGAAAGTCTTTAAACAGTCAGAGAAGACAAATATGTTTGTCTGGAGAAGGTAAATCTTTAGTGCTTCAAAGTGCTTTGCTCATTTTCTAGAATTTTCATTTTTGTATGGAATCTGACTACATTAATATTCTAATTGCAGAACAGAGTAGGTCACACTTCTGCAGAGTATTAAAGGAAAAATAAATTAGACAGAAACCATCAGCAAGGATAACAAATAAGGAGTAAAGAATAACATGTAATAAGAGGTCTATTTCTTATTATTTTCCCAGGATTACAAAAGAAACCAGAAGGAATCTGAACTTGAACCATCCATATCCAAAGCCAAGGATCTAAAATTAGTACCTAAATTCATTATTCTTTTTGACTTGTTTGTTAACTAGAAAGTATGAGGTGTTTTCTTTGCCTGGTTCTTAAAAATCTCCATTAATTTAGTCCTACCTTCTACAAACATTATTTATTTTTAATTTTGGGGTGTTTGTTTGAATTTCCGAGGGGAAAACTGTTACAGCATCTGGGCTTACCCAATTACTTGTCATAACACTACATAAAAAGCTCAGCTATAAAACATTATTGTTTACCATGAAAATCTTAATCAAGTGAACCTATTACCTGTCAAGTTAGAGTCAAAGCAGGTATTTCGCACTACCACTGATTATTTCAGTTTAATTTGTTGTATATTCTGCCTTTATAAAATGATATTTGATGGAATTATTTTATTTCAGAGTTTGGAAATACACTTCATCTACTCTTCTAGAAATCAGATTCTTTTTAATATAAATTTCATCTGTTTTTCCAGACTGAATATATATTTCTCCATTACTATTCTGTAGATAATAGTAATAATTAAAAAAAAAAAGTCATGACAAGGTTGGTCGAACTCTTGAACATGTTACCCAAGTCACACAATCTCACAATACTTATAGAGCTGAAACTCACCTGGAGAGGCTCATAGGACCTAAAATTACTCCTGCCTGGAGACTGGCCACCCAGAAGACCTCCCAAAAGTATTCAGATATTACTGAACTGTGGAAATAGCCACAGAAATAGTCAATCAAAACAACAATAGAAATAACTCAGATACATGTTGCCTGTGTTTATTATTATTATTATTATTATTTTCCAGTAATATGCTATAGATAAGAAAGATATTTCTCTATTCACATACCTATACCTTTACTTATAAATTCTACTATTAAGTATTAATTAGCAAAATCCATATATAAGTTTCCTTCTCTGGAGATCTTCTAGACCCTCTTGGATGCAGTCCTGTGCCACGTGATCTAGGTGGCCCTGCGTGTGCAGGGGGGTTGGACTAGATGACCTCTAGAGGTCCCTTCCAACCTTAGGCATTCTGGG
>JAUBNY010000760.1:1780024-1793334 GCA_032275445.1 Crypturellus soui
TTGGTAAATTGTGTTAAGCAATTTATCTCCAAATAAATACATGCTATTTTGCTAGTTTACTCAATGAATTACACATTTCTTAACTACGTGGAAACATATTAATTCATGAATATGATCTATACTTACTAAGAATCAACTTACTCAAGTTCTGTAGGAGTGGAGTCTATATCTTAAAAAAATTACAAATACTAGTATCTCTCATCTCCATAGCCCATTTCACACACAAGAGTTTTATATACTTTGTAGACTTCCTATTGAGAAGACATCTCAGTTAACCTCACAGTGTTCTAATTTCAAAAAGAGAAACTTACACCCATACATGCAGTGCTGCAATATAGTATGATACTATAGCATGATAGCGTGATAGGAAGAGTAATAAAATAGCCTGAGGCACAGTGAGAAAAACAACACATCTGATCAGACAGCAAGAGCTTAGCAAGCAGAATGGAATGTATCTATCTGCTCTGTGTTCATTCATTTCAGCAAGAACACTAGTGAGTGCATTTGCTCACAAATAATCAAGACTACACTTTTGTGCCTCAGCAAAAAACAAGGCTGACCTGATCTGTGATTAGTAGTTCAAATAAATTACTTCATTTAATTCAGTGGTTTTCCAACAATGTAAAGCTAAATGAGATCAGAAGATCTCACCAACGCACAGTGTCTCTAACAAACATCTCTAGAGAAAAAGCAAGCACACTAATGCAACAGTCACACAGAACTCATGGTCACTGCAACCACTTCCTGATGTATTCAGAAATTTCCTTTTATATTGCTGTCTTCACACAATTAATCAGATTCCATTCTGATTACTTTAAGATGATTAATGCAATCCTAGTCTAAACAGCACTTTCAGGACTAGATAGTCCTATAAATAAACTTTCTTTTCTTACAAAAAAAACCCCTTGCTTATAGCCTCCAGCAGTGGTATTCAGCTCCAGAAGCTTGTTATATGACCTTCCTCTTTATAGATGTGATCTAGCAGCTGAAGAAATTGGAGGGTCCTTTTCCTTAACTATAATGGGAGCTGCATTGATCTCTACTGCACATGAGCCAAAGCTCCCTAACATCAAATGGCCTTTGGATCAGTCCCGGAAGGAAAAAATGGCATGATACAAGATATCTGTTAATCTAGATTTAATTCATATACTCTTTAATATCCAGTGTGTGACTTTCATACAAAGCCTTAAATTATGAGGATTTCTTGGATAAGGTAATCTTAACCCTTCCCTCAGAAGGTCCTCTGCTTTCCAAGGGCTAATTAAAAGGGATAGATAGAAAGCATAAATATGAACACACAATCTCATTGCCAATGTAATAACCTGATATTGAGAAAGAAAATGAAATTTCTCCTCCAGTGAGTAACTGGGTGTCTATAAATAACAGACAGTTTCATTAATAACAAATTAGAGAATCTTACACTCTGCTCAGTAATTTACACCACTAAGAGGTGATCACTATTGATCCAAATCACTTCCAGCAGGAGGAAGGTTTGAATCTCAATTACTTATAATCCTAGAAAGTGCTGCTCAGCTCCTGGGTGCTGGTAGCTTACCCTCCGTACCCATTTCCCAGACACTGGGTAACAATTCTTATCTGCCACGGCTCTGCCAGTTTATGTGATAGAACAACAACTGCTGTAAAATTTTCAGAGATTTAGATATGAAATAACACCTGGTTTTGAACATTGTCGAGATTTGGACAATTTCTAGGCAAATCTATACCTTGACTTGTGATTAACTTCTAAAGGAAATTGCAGAACTGTGTGTCATGGAGGTCATGCATGCTGGAAGTTTATAAAGGTTCAGAGCAAGACGGGCCTGATTCATGAAAGACAAATCCATTGAGAACTGCTAAAAGCTGGCACCTCAGCCTCAGGAAGTCCCTCAGTTCAAGTTCCCTGCAGGCCCAAGAGAGAGTCTCTCGAAGTAGAACTACATGCCTGGCTAACTTTTATAAGCTTACCGAGCATTCACGCTAGGAGTGGGTTGGATGAATAAATGTTCAGGTTCTGATGACTTTTGAGGACATATATGATTTCATAGGTGGAAACTTAGGAAACTCTAGCATTAGAAACCAGTGGAATACCAGTGGCCTGAAACAGTAGTTAGCCAGCTATGTTCATAGAGCTAGCTAGCCTAGCTTTATTTCCATTTCTTTATTTCCATTTCCTTAGCTGTAAAATTGAGAGAGTAACTCTGAACAATCATTAATTCATAGAGAGATGAGAAAATAATTAGAGAATCTTCACTCATCCCTTTGAAAATTTAAAAGGATCATGTATGTGTAAGGCATTTCGGTATTATTACTAAATACCAAAGCATTTAGGAGTGCACATTCAATGATCTGTGCAACACAGTGGTTTGACTAGTAATTGGTGATATTTGGAATGAGAAATTCCTGGCTAAACAATCAGTATGTGTCAACGAAGTTAAATCCTGTTGTAAGAAATATTGCCTATTAGCAGTACATAGTTAAAAGGTGTGTACTTAGAATTCTGATCAGAACTAGGAAAAGTTAGGGGGGTTGTTTGTTTGTTTTTCTAATAAAATAAATACCTATGTTGGCAGAGCGTGTAACACAAACAGTTGTATCTATAGAAAGATTTTTTGATTAAGTCAAGTATCTTTTTCTATAAAGGATTAGTAGGATTATTTCTTTTTGCATTTTTTTGATTACACAGACAGGATTTTATGATGGAGGAAATTTGAGATCAGTAGACCAGTTTCATCATTGAAGTTACTCTACAGATTTCAGGGAAGACAGATACACTCTTGTCCCCCAAAATCATTATCTCTTTGCATGCTGTAAAACTGAAGACAGGACTACTAGACCACAAAGGAAAATATTCTGATAGTTTTCTTTTTGAGAAATGTATTTCCGTAAAGGAATCTCTTTGAATTCATCTTAAATATATTCAGCCTTCAACTCCAAAGGATACTATTTCATGGACAACAGGTTACTGTTTATAACTTAAATTTTCATGTAACTGATGTAATTTGAGCTGAAATTTCATGTAATTTGAGCTGAAGAGTGACATGTATGAGCTCCTGGTTTTAAGATGCACAAAGAATAAGGAAGGACATGGCCCAGTAATTTCAGTCAAACAGCTTCATCTTGCTCTCATCCTGCATGGGTCCTCAGCACAGGTTTGCACAGCCGTGCTGAAGTTCAAGGAGCCACACAGCTTTAGGCCACCTACGAAGCTGATTTTGCACGAGAAAAAGACACACCTCACAGACATCCAAAGCATTTTCTTAACTAATATTCTATAATTAATGGAACAAATCATCATAATTCAGTTCACATTAAATACTATAATAAATAATTTTAAGCTACTGGCTTTTTTTTTCTAAAGTTATAACATACAGCAGATACTAGATAACAGTTTATGTAGACAGTTTGATATTTCTTCCCTTGTGAATTAAATTTTAAAGATCTAAAACATACTTAAATGTGAAACTATTTTATTCTGAAATCTTCTATTTAAAGGTGCACCTTAAATTCCTGTTATAACTGTCCTTTTGTGGTATCATGCAGAAAATACCTAAAAATGAAAATTTTGCTGTTTAATACACACCTGTTACATGCCAAGGATATAAAGAGATCTATCAAAGGTATTGTATATCAGTTTGAGGGTACTACATTACAAATTATTTCCCATCCCTCTTAAAGAAATATAAAATCTTCTTGTAACCCTGTTTATTTGTATTTTGCTAGCTATATCCATGTTAAAGAAAGTAAACAAAAAAAATCCCTTTTTTCAGGGATTTAAAAATTATTATAGGGGTCTTTTTTGGCCATTTTTTGGCTCCATATTGAAGTCATCATGTTCCCAGAATGATAATCATCTATTTCTCTCCTCACACTACTGAGCTGGGCATGACCTCACCTGACCCAATTGAAATTGATTTTATTGTTGGACCCCTTGCTAGTGCAAATTAATCTTAGATCCATGCAAGATCAAGAAAGCAAGACACGGAGTACAAAGACCTCAAGTACTGAGAAGAAAAATTAGTTCTGGAAAAAGTATTTTAAGTTTGGAAAGATAGATGGTTACAATGACTTGCTTTGATAGAACGTCTGTAGTGTAAGAGGAGAGAATGACAAGGGCTCTCAGAAAAAGCTGTAACTTAATAGCCTAATTTCCTGCCTGGCCCCACAGAAATATCTGTCTGTTCTGACAGCTGATGAAAATGCACCAGGATTTGATTTGCTCACCACTGTGGGACAAATCCAGTCTGATTTCTCCCTTGGTTCCCTTGAGCTATGAGGGTAGAACAGCCAGGCTCTGTTGCTACATTCCACCTTCTGCATTATTCACTTTTTTTTTCTAATTTTCTCCTAAAGATATTTTAGTATTTGTCTTGTTTCCACCATAATGGACACTTCTCCTTCCTGGTTATTTAAAATATGTCAATAGATTGTCTTAAGTTATAATCTATGAAGCAAACAGAAATGTTATCTTTGTAGAGATTTCATTCCTCCTTAAAGAGCATCTGCTCTGTGCCACATCGGTTCTCCTGTAATGAATGCCAAATATAGCTAGCACACTGACCTTATTTTTACGGTCTGTAAAGGATTCCTGTGAACACTGTGGTCTTTGACAGAACTCAAGAGTTATTAGATATTATAGGACCCCTGTAGCCCGCACCACTGTAACAATGGATCACTAATGCCTGATTAATCAACCTAAATAAAGAAAACTGTGTAGCAAGTAGCTTTGTCTTGAGACTTATATGCTTTTCCTTGCAAAACTCCATGGTAAATGAAATAAAATGTTCCAATGTTGTATAAATGAATGCTAAATAAATCAAATGGAATAAATTAAGACTTAGACATTAGGCAAAATCATTTATTCTAGCTTTGAAGAAGATCTGAGGTAAAGAGAAAAATGAAAAAAACCAGCCATTAAGGCTTCCAATTTCAGTGTGAGCTGGCTCTTTCTTGATCTACTACTTTAGCTACTGTACTTTCAGATAGGGATGTGCATAAATACTGTTTTTTTCTTTCTTTGCCTTTTTACAGTGAAAAATTATCCCTACTTTAAAACTGAAACAACTTTAGAGGCACCATTTTATTACCAAGTCATTTTAAAATATGCAACTAGAAATATAATGAGGTGTTTAAGTAAAGAGCACAACAGCTGAAAATCCCCATGACTTTGCTTAAATGAGGCTGGAAGACTACTTGAAAGCCCCAGGAGCCGTAGGGAGGAGCTAAACCCTCATAGATAAACACATATTGTAAAGCAAAACAGGACTGAATCTGACAGAAAGTCTATTTAGCCACAGTATCATTATGGAGAAGAAGATATGATGTGTTAGCTGCTCTGTTGTAGAGAAACTTTAAACTCATGGTTGTAACAAACTAATTTGTGGAAACACTCATACTCTACTGGACAGCTAGAGTTAGAGCTAGAGCTACTCACAAGCTCTACTGGGCAAATAGGCAAATCATTTCAACTGTTTCCCTCTGCTGCCATCTGCTTTATCTGTCCCATCCCTCTGCTTTATCCGTCCTGCTTAAGATAAA
Source organism: Crypturellus soui (assembly GCA_032275445.1). Classification (NCBI taxonomy): domain Eukaryota; kingdom Metazoa; phylum Chordata; class Aves; order Tinamiformes; family Tinamidae; genus Crypturellus; species Crypturellus soui. The sequence goes on from JAUBNY010000760.1 coordinate 1,785,560, forward strand.
CTTACTAAAACAGGAAAATCACAACAGCTCAGCAAACTCTGAGACAAATCTGGGCCAAATGTGCAAAGAGGCCAACAAAGACTCTCTCTGGAAATAGGAAACTGTGTCAAAGACTGCTTTTCCTCCACAGACAGTCTTGGGTGATATAAAAGGGCAAGCTTTCCCACAGAATAGGCTTCCTATAAATGGATATCTACATATTTGCTGAGTTCTACCTACTCTTATGATTTGTATTTTTCAATAGTTTAAATAATCTTTTGGCTTAAGAGAGATTCAGAACATCATCAGGATATATATGATAAACGCAATATGTTAAAAAATAAAAAAAAACACATGCCTTCCTTTTTCCAGAGCTATGGACAGGCTGGAAAAAAATATTCCGTGTTCATCACGAAAGAGAGAGAGTTTTGTAAATTGAGAAATATTTCAATGCAAAGGGATCTGTATTGACATTATGTAATGGAAATTATGAAGCATTCTGCATGATACACAGCTGAAAAAATCCACTTATTTCACTGAATATATATTGTTTTATTTCAAGGTAGAATTATTTTTGCAATAAACTTGTTTAATTTTATATATTTGAAATCAGAGTTTTTTAAAAGATACCAGCAGTTAGATACGCCTTAAAAATACAATAATACTTAAAAAAAAGGTTATGACACTGTAGAAAATAGCTGGAAAAAGAAAGAACTTTATAGATGGATATTGCCTGGTGTATTTAAAATTTGAAATGTTCCTTAACTAATAAATTGTTCATCATGTCAATTTAATATTATTCTTGAAAAAATAGACAAAAATACTAGGTTTGTAAGTCACAGAGGTCATCTCTGTGGTGACAAATGAAGTATTGAAATTTATTATAAAATTAAAAATAATCAATATGAGCCTGTCAAATATATTTCCTAATGTTCCATCTTTATGGGTTGTATTCATCAGCCAAAAGCTGTTAAAGCAAATTTGATGACTAATTCAGCATTCAGGGAACTACGTCAGTGGTCTGAAAGGAGACGAGGTTTAACCCCAGAAGACAGCATCTGTGCAATCATTATGCTTGCAGAAGCACCAGCTGTTTTTCGTACAGGTTACCTGATTGCAAAAATATTAACGAAATCACTACGCTCTTCTTGAGTCAAATAGTCAAAATAGGTTATGTTCACTTAGTCATGGACTAACCATAAAGAGTTAATCAATACTGTAATTACAATACTTAAGGAAGTGAAGAGGAAAATAGTCATAATAGTTTATCACAAGTGTGTTTCTATTTCTCTGGAACATTTCCCTCAAAAGATGTTACAGCTGTTCTAGAACATTTTTTCAATCTACAGTTTTAGCATGCAAGACAATAAAGACATCCAATAACATCAGAGTAATTCAAAAATATTTCTTTTTTTATATTTTGAAGTGTACTTCTTGCATAAAGAAGTTCAATAAAATGGAGCTATGTAAATTCATGGTAGTAGTAAAGATTAAAGCACTGTGAAAATATTCTTGATGGCTTTCACCTGTAAAAATAAAAGTCAATTATGTTCCTAAAAACTCTCTCTTTTAGCATTTCCAAATTTAAAACTTCTTTCATCTTAAAAGTTATACAGGAGGGAGGAGAGCTGTTCAGAGGCCAGTCACCCTTTTTGTTTCAAAGGCAATTGCCAGCTTCTAATTTGCATCGGATTTGACTTCCTCTGCTGTACTTCCAGCAATATCCCAACACATTTTATATTCTGAAGCACATTCCCATGCTTTCATGCTCCCGGGCAAGTACACGGGATATGCCACATACACCATGGATTCATATCATGAACTCTGCCATGGGCTGTAGCCAGCTTCACTGCCTGAGGAGCGTGGGTTTGCTAAGGTAGATGGAAGTGCTGCAAAGGTCCTGCGCTGGATAAATCCAAAGACGGAGTATCTTCCACAGTGGTGGAAGACACAGTAACAGAGGAGCTGTGAAGGCAGAAGGAACCATCCACTGATGAGCAGCTCCAGGGATGCAGCGGATACACAACGGATTTTCTGTTTCTGGAAACAGCCAGAAATGTAGGGCCTAATCCATAGGAATATTTCCATTACTTTAAAAATGTTCTGGATTCAGCCCTACCTCACTGGCCATTTCCAGACACAGACAATCCCCTATCATTCATCTGTAATTTAGTGCAATTGCCCTGTTTCCACATAGTTACCATATTTCTGCATGGCAGTCCCCTGTGATACAAGATGCCATCCCTAAAAGGGTGTGCTCTGAACTAGCATAAAACACGCAGGGTTGTTACCGCATGGCATGTAAGTATTTTTCCCTGACAAGGCTTTAGTGTACCAATGGCTGTTGAACATACTGCTGGCAAGGATCTGCAAGGCATCTAATTTATGGTCATTGCCTAATAGACTGTTTAAATGTTAATGAATCAGGTAGCTGAATTACATGCATGAATAGCTGCATATAGTTATTTTAGACAGGCTGCAAAGGAGGAATTACCAATGCAGCTCACCTGCCACTAATGCTAAAAGATGAAATTTGTTTCTAAGTTACATATGCATGTATTCCAGCTTCAGCACCAGTAGTGTTTGGAAAAACTGTGTGGTTGCCAAGTTAATGGATTTTCCCTTGTCCTTTTCTGTAAGTCTTTAATCCAGTGCTAATAGGGAATATTATGCAAGGGAAGAAAGTGTTTTATCCATCACCAAGATGGCAGCTGTGATCATGACTGTGAGGGATACCCTGGAAATTAACCAAATGCTCACTTTTATAGTCTTCTTGCACTGTTAGTTTAGCAGTCTTTGCCCTCACAAAGAGGAATTGCTCTTTGTTCCTCTATTTCTCCAGGACTTAAAGCAAGTCCCTAACTGGAAGGATATGTTCCTTAATCATATGGAAATGTAGAATCAATTTGTTGATGAGGGACCTCAAATAAAAGTTATGAGTTTTATGGTCGATTGATCATTAAAAATATTTCTGCAGATGACACAGAGGTCCAGAGCAATTATAAAATTCTACAGGATTTCAATCTGAATAGCTATTTTGAGAGACAGAGCCTGAAAATGCTGTGTATTCATTGAATGCAAACAATTGCATTGCTTTTGTTTAAGCCAGGAGGGGGATGGGGGGGAAGAAAGGAAAGGGAAAAAAATGAAAATTCATAGATTCTGTTAAGATAAAATTATTTTTAATATTTGATTTTAAACCTTCCCAAAAAACTACTAATCACAAATGAAGAAAATAGCTTGCATATTTAAATTGTCTAAAAATATATCACAAAATCCTAGCAGTAAAAAGATGGCATCCCATTCTATATCTACAAGAGAGGAATTATAAATCTAGCACAATTCACCCATTATAATCTCAAATTTGCACATGCAGATGAGGCACTTCTTTTCATAACTAACAGGAAATCTCAATATAACTGCAATAAAAACTTATGCAGTTTGGCTTGATATCTTGGTCAACAGCCCTATCTGTTCATTAGAGATCATCCATCTAAGGGATGCAGAGCTGAGATGATAACATAAAAAATGCATATGCTGTCTTCCTTTTTTTTTCACTATTTTTGAAGACTTTTGTTCTAGTAGTCCTTTTTCCTTTCCATTTCCTTCTCCTCTGCATCTACTACTTTGATATATTCCCTTATTAATCTATCTCACCCATCTCAAATAGTGCTGACCCCTTTATATTTCCCAGTTGCTCATATATACACATTTATATAACCATCATGCAATCCCTCTCCCAGCAAAAATGTTTCACTAGAGTCTCAGCTCCTCCTCATGCATTTTATACCTATTTATTTGCTTTATAAGAAAAGAGAAAGCAACATTTTTTCTCCTTATATATTATTTCACCCAAAGAGAAAAAATAGGCACAATAAAACTATTATATTCCAGCCGCAACTATATGGATCTATTGGAGTGCTCAATTTCTTCATCTACACAGAAAGTAAATATAGCACCATTTATTTAAGCATAAAGTGAATTATGTATAACTCATCTTTAGTCCTAAAGAAGGTGAATGATAAGGTACCGTACTACTGATACAACTTGTGAACATGTAAATGAACAGTGTTATTGGTGGGGCCCTACAATATTACTGTGGAACTAAGTATTAGATTTTCAGATATTTATTGGAATCTGAGGATGACAATAGACATCAGTTATTGAAAACACTGCTTGGTGACATCTATATATTTCAGCTAGCCATCCATATCAACAAGGAACTTAAAAATCCTACCATGCTTTAAATATCTGGTCTTAAAACTTAGTGGAGAACTCACTATAAACAATACAACTGCAAGCTGGCTAGAGCTGCACATAGTAAAAATTCCCATAAATCTATATTAATGCAACACTCAAATATTAATCTGCAGTGATCTGGAGAGACTATATGGGATGTAAACAAGCAACAATTTAATCTTAAAAGGTCCCTATTTACTAGTAAAGTCTCAGCAGATTTACCATGTTTTCTTTTCTCATCTTGACCTCCATCAAATTCCTAATATTTTCATATGATTTACTGATGAAGATACAGGTCATGAGCACAATCCTCCAGCTGCAAAAAGCAAAGCGCTCCATACCTCCTGACTTCCACAACAAGCAGTTTTCTTGCAGAAGAGCAAGTGCACAGAATGAGGCAATGAAAGAGACACCTATCTCACCACTTGCCATTAGTCAAGACTATTTATAATTTCTGTTATTAACAGTTTCTCTATCCTGGTGTTGCTTCTTTCACAGCATCTCTCTAATTCAGGCAGGAATTACTTCAACTGTAAGCCTTGTGGACTGACACACTGTTAGTCATCAAATATTAGCCACAACCACTTCAGCTAGTCATTCTACTTTTTAATAATGCTTTATATGTGTAAGCAGTTGGCCACACACAGAAAGGCAGAGCAAGCACAAATCCCATGTAGGAGAGCAATACTCACTCACTTTTCAATCAGTATTGCATATGCAACACAGACGGAAGTGAAAAAAGGGCTTAATCTGCATATACTGACAAACCTGAGAAGTCATTCAAACAATGTATTCTCTGTAGTAAAGTAATTAAGGCAAGATCTTGAGATTCTTATTCAGAATTTTTTAACCCTTAGTCAGGTAAAATTGCCACCAAAATCAATCTTTTTGTTGGGGAAGAGAACAAGGTGAAAGATACTAGGAGGATTTCAGGCCACAAGACCTCACAGGTAGTTAAAGTGTCCTTGGTTATAAAGGAAGCGAAAGAACACTGATATTTAGTTGTCCATCCCATCCCTAATTAGAGGAAAATCAAGAGGGAAAAGGCAGAGGACAGTCTCCAGGAACAAATGGAAAGAAAATGTGAAATGAAAAGGTGCTTCAGTCTGCCTTCTCAAGAGGCTGCTTGCCGGACAGAGGGTACATTTGGAGAGCTCTGCATTCCAAATGCCGGAGGGCTCTGTGGCCAGACTGTGTTGGAGGCCTTCATGACTGATTATCTGTACAAATTTATTTTTTTCTGGAGTCATTATAATGTACCTTCTGAACTGAATGCACTATAACGTCCTCATAAAAATCCAGCTGTACTGACAAGATATGCATTTTCACAGGTGGACCCCAAAACAGTTCAAGTTTTTAAAATAAAGAAAAAAATGCTTCGTGTTGCAGCTACACGTTTTTCTGAAGAGCAAGTACACACAATACAAGTGACAAATGGTCGCCTGTTTTATAAATACGTAAAACCTTATTACTACAGTCACACTATTAGACGAAAGTACACACAGGTACCTTAGTGCTCCAGGTAGTCACATAATGTGAATGCTTGTCCACGCAAATGCATGAAGCAGCTGTCTGCGCCCCTCATCACGCAGTCTATGTTCACCTGAATATTAAGCTCACAGGATATTGACCAGTGAGAAATTAATTCTTAGTTTGCAACTTTTCATTTATGTAGGTAGGTGCTGTTTGAACACTATTGCTCTTTCGCAACTTGGTAATTGTTTCCAAAGGTATTAGATACATATTAATATAAATTTCTTCCTTGCACTCATTAGATTCCATAGTCAAATCAGCAATTTAAATTCCTATCACTGAATCAAACACAAAGGACAAGTGACAAGGCACAACTGCAATTTCAAAATTGATCTCATCCATTCAAACCTTGTCCTGTGATGGAATGACCTCTCAGACACAGATTTCGCTGTTTACCAGGACAACATCCAGACGGGGGTTGTGATCTTCACCTTCTAGGCTTAAGCACTCCCTGTCTATGCACTGAAAATTTTAAATGCTAGTTAGGCAGGCTGAATCTCACCCATAATGCTATGCAGTATGCAAAGAAATAAACTCTAATACATATTTTGGTTTAATAATTGAAGTGGAGAAGATAGAAGCAAAGTAAATTATTCCTGTTGTTCCAATGCACACTTTTTGATCTACTGGTGAACTGAGAACTGAGGAATCCCTCAGAAAACCTTTTGCAAATGCTTATGAGCAGCTTGTCTGATCTGTCATCAAAATATCATTTCATGTAGAAATTGCTGAGTACATTGAGAAGTGAAAACAACAGAAATATGAACAATACGTAACTCTTAAAATTTCTCTCTGGTTTAGTTTTCATCACCCCTCTCCTTTTGACTGTGCATCTCCCATTTAGCCAGCTAGTAGTCATTGATTTAAGTAATGCTTTCTAATTTCACCATGATTCTAACATTCTTATCCTCACTACGTTTACTACACAAACAATTAATTTCATTCAGATGAACACAGCTGCAAGATTAAAACCAAACACATATGAATAATCTTACTTTGTACCATAAATATTCAAAAGATATAGCTAATAATTTGCACTTTTCTGGAGAAATTTTCTGCCTGATTCTTACTTCAGTAATAATAACCACATAGCTTCATTGTCATCACTGGAGACACATCTGAATTATTTTGGTTTACTCAAGAACAGATTTTTTTCTATGTTACCATGTATCAAGTGTCATTTTAGATAGGAAGATGTGAAAAACAATAATGAATAAAACAAAAAAAAAATGCTGCAAACAACATGGCAGCTTGATTTGTAGGCAGAGAAGATTCCAGTATACAATTCTGTTCTTTTCTATCTCAAAATTATCTTTGCTACTTGCAATGATAAAATAATGACCAATTGTGAGAACTATCATACAAACATTTTCAAATACAAGTTGCAGGATTGTTTAACAGATTTTAATAAGGAGAGTGAACACTCTTCTTATTAACACAGAGTGAACACAGAGCGAGAAATTCATCGTCTCACTTATTAACATAGAGTGAAATTAATTCCAAATAATTGTTTCTCATTCTTTTCATCTCAGTACCTCTTAAAATGCTAAGAGGATACCACAGTCTCCTTTTGTTTTCTAACATGTCTATATTTAAAAAGGACATGTGCAAAAGCATGAGAAGCACAGACTGGCTGGCAGTGAGCCAGGCGGTCAGAGCGGCAGAGGGACAGCCCTGAGCTTCCTACTCAGCGGTCTGAAGACCCAAAGTGGGGCAGTAACAGGATCGGCCTGTGGGCAGGGAGTTAGCTTAGCCCTTACTACGGGAACTCAAGTTCTCGACTCAATAATCTTTAATCTCCATCCATCGAGCAGCACAATCACTTCTTTGCACAACCTTCCTGAAAAATCCCTGCCCTTTTAAGCCTTTTCCACATTCAAACTCTAAATTTTGACATTAATAATAAAAAGAACTGGGAGAGAGCTCTCAGTTGAAGTAGTTGAACCTAGTAGTTAAACCTACATAAAACAGGGAAAAAAAATGCAAGCACCTAGGAGAAAATCCACATGGTGAAACTTTTGATG
>JAUBNY010000760.1:1793434-1804082 GCA_032275445.1 Crypturellus soui
AGTAGTTAAACCTACATAAAACAGGGAAAAAAAATGCAAGCACCTAGGAGAAAATCCACATGGTGAAACTTTTGATGACTGATGACTGAAACGTGGATGACTGCACGTGTCAGTCAAGTTTGAGACACACAAAACTCTTTCAAGAAAGAGCAAACCAGTCCAACTAAACAGGTTGGGCTGTTCAGTACCACTGCAGTCTCAGAGCCAAGTTCTCTACTTTATTCCAATTAGGCTGTGATGTGATAGTGATTCCAGACAACACTAAACTCAACTTTTTCACTATTTAAGACATACCAAAACTTTAATTCACAGAAGAGATGCCGATCAGCCAGGAGTCTGAGTGAATCCAGCCTGCTCAGTGACATTTTAACATTAAATTGTTAGAATGTCAATCCACTCTCACTTATCATCACTCACTCCACTGTGTCATCAAAATCACAGACAGGAAGCTGCTTACCTGACTACTGAATTTTGTCTCCTTATGTCCTTTTGATACCTCACATTAACCAATAACCAATTAAAAATCAGCAGAACAGACAGGCTGTAAACAGCCAATTTCTTAAATTTCACACTGCTGATTAATTCTGAGAGAATGAACATGAGCACAAGTTTCATTTTATTGTCATATCAGACTTTTGCATTTAACACTATCATGCATCTATCATTCATTCTGTAAATAAAGTGTGCTTGTTTTTTTTTTTTTTGTACTTGACTATGTGTTTTAAACTTCTGTCTGCCTGCTCAGAACTACCCATGTATCTGGAGGAAGAATATGGGACAAGCATATTTTGTGTACACAAGATTTGTGGTCTTGTATCACTTGAGTTGTTATTGAACAAGGCCTGTCAAATTCCAAATCTAAATGTAGCCATTTTACCAAAGTATTTGGGATAGTTGAAAGAGCCAATCTCTATTGATAACAAGACAGCAAAGAAACTTTATAGAAATTCACTGTATTCTCAAGAGAAATGATGTCAACTTCCAGCCTTCACTTCTACTCCAATACACTGTAAGAAGGAGAAAATATATTGCAAGCAATCCAGATATATGGCAGATAGAAATGGAATTGTGCTATTAGTAGGAGTTTAATCACCTTCTGGTAATTTTAACTGACAGGTGGTCTAGGCCAGTACAATATTAAACAGTCAGAAATTGCCATGTCTTGTTGGCAGCATACAGTTCTCCAGGCTGAGTCTTTAAGGCAAGAAATATATTCTACAACAAATATAAAAATGGTAAGGAATCAGCACAAGCTAGTACTGATTTCCAAGAATTTAGGAATAACTAGGAAAAGAGTTGTCCATGATGTTGAAGGAAAACACTTAAAATTCCAAACAGGATAACAACAGGAAGTTAGTCTGAAATGGATTCACAGGTGAACAATGCACCTATATGACAAGTAACTTAGCGTGCAGGCTAAAAACACCAAGTCCCAAGCTGAATTCAGAACAGATTAAAATGGTGGATTATTTTACAGTAATCTGGTTTTAACCAGGAAATGAATTATTTCTGGAAAAGCAATCATGAATCTAATAGATCCATTTTGACTAATTCTTATTAGTAGTTTGCAGTATTTTGACATTTAAATTGAAAAAAAAAATCAAACAGGTATTAAGTGGGCTGAAAACATCCTTTTTATATCTAAATATATATAGATATATAAATATATAAATAAACTGTCAGAAGGGAGCCATATTTGTTTTAGTATTTCATAACATTTCCAAAGTTCAACCCTCATTGAAATAGTTCATAAATACTGTAACAGAGCAAAATTCTCTATGTAGGAATAAAAATTGCTGATTAGCTGTACTTGGCAAACCACATTTTGGAAAGCAATACTTCAAAAATATTTAGGAGTTAAGTTGGATAATAAAATTGACATGTACTTAGCATGCAACGGAGTGGCTCAGACAGAAAACTGAATGCAAGCCTTCAATATAAGAAGAGAGCCACTCTGCACAGGATTAGGGAGATGTGATACCTCTGCCTACAGGAAGATCTTCAGCAAAATATAGTGTTTAGTTCTAATGTCTCCTCTTTGAAGGACAAACATGATTGACAAACCTGAAAGCATGCAGAAAAGAGGCAAACACCAGAAAACATGACAAAAACTCACTCATTAAACTCACTCCTCATTAAATTCTCATCTCATCAAGAGAGTTTTTACTAATTCTCTGCAAGTTCTTCATAGGAGAAAAAGATGACTTTGACTTATCAACAGAAGAAACTTCTATAGGCTGGACTCTGAGGGCAGATCAAATCAGAATGCAAACAAAACAGACATTTTTCACATCAATAGTAATCAATCATTAAAACAGTTTACTTAAAGATGTGATGGATTAGCCATCATTTGACATATTTACTATCAAGTGTAAACTTATCCATCTATGAACAAAAAATGGAGGTCACAGAAAGCGTGCAGGTCAAACATGCAGGATCCATACCCTGAGATAGAATGGAAAGGGTTTTAGGAATCTTAGCAGATACCACACAGGACATGTGAACCCATATAATGCTGCAGCCAGGAGAGTTAGCATGGTCAGCAAGTGTACAAACAACAACAACAATAAAAAGGCAGATTCTACCTCTGTTTTGTCAACACTGCAAGGGTTTTATCAAAAGGTTAGTTTAGAGGAAGTTCAAAGGAATCATGTAAGAATCACAAAAGAGTTATATCAAACCCATACACTTCACTAATAGATGTCACACTTTTTTTTTTCACTGGCAGTAGATAAGTATTCAAAATATTTAGTATTGATTTTCGTGAATTCTGCAATCCCTGTGTTTGAATTTTATTTTTAATTAGATGTGAACTGTGTGGACCGTTTGTTTCTAAAACAAGATGCTTCAGCTCAGGAAGAAATTAATATGGGAAAGCTCCATAATGAGCATTATAAAAACAGGTCAGATGAAATGCTTGTGAAGGTCAGGACCCTCTGTGTCCCAAAATACCAACCCCCTAAAAGCCATGCATATGATTAAGTACATGGTAGAATTCTATAGCCTGCATTAATCAGCAGCAGATACACAACATTTTTTTTTTCTTTTTACATCTCTATTTGGCATTAAATAATAAATAAAATAAAATCCTCTTTAACTACATTAGTGAAAATATTTTCCCATCAGTTTTTATTGGTGAAATAAGGTTTTGGGGACTAAAAGTTAAAAAAAAGAAAAAAATAAATTATTGTGTTTCATTAGACTTTCAGCCAAAACATTGAAAAGTATATGATTAGTTACTAACTGATTTCAAAAATAATTGTTGTGATCAGAAACTGACTTTTGTAAAATAAATCAAACAGTTGCCATTGCAACAATCTTTGTTCTTCGGGCACTTAGGAGGTGTCTACTTCACTAAATTACTTTCTTTTATTATTTTGTGAAGCTGGACCAGTTCCCCTCACCAGCTTGTACCACAATGGTAGTTTACACTGTCATCGCTATCAAGCACACGCTAATTCTGCCTATGCTCTAGGCCAGTGGGTGCACAAGAGCTCTGGTCCCGCAGGTGCCTGCTCCTTGGGGTGGCAGCCCAAGGCACTCGCAGCAGCACGTCTGACCGCTCAGTGCGCTTTGTATCAGTGGGCCACGTCAGTCAGGATAGCCAGGACCTGGTAGTGATCCCAGGGCTCTGACACTTCCACCCTTCTTACTACGAATACCAAAACAGAGGTTTTAGAGAGAGAAATTTGCCTCAGAGTGGCTGAATTAGTTCTGTGCTGAAGAATTTGCAGCATTACAAGCTGTGCCTTATTTAACATGAAATTAGTCTCAATTTGAATGTGAAGGTTCACTGTCCTTTTAAACAGATAAGCCCAGTCTGCTTTTTAAATTATTTTTTCTTTCTATAATAATTAATTATAAACAAAACAATTGGAATTTGCATCATTTCAGGATTACTTGTGGATATTTTGCAAAGCTTTTCCTGTTATCAATTGCCAATAAATGGGTTTTGGTTAAAAAAAAAAATCACTCCAGGAACATTTTTATATATGACCCAAATATGGATAGGAATATCTAATTTCTATAGGAAAATAATATTATTCCCAGTATAGGATTAGGGAGAACTCTTCGATAGCATTTCATTTGAATGATTGTGCTGAGTACACATGAACTAGAAAATAAGGGAGAAATTCATTGCCTCACTAGGGCAGATACAAAACATGAATAAAATAGAAACAAACCTAGGAAGATTCCTTCTTTCTCCCAATTAGACATAGGTAGGAAAATGTGTTGAAACAGATTTCAATATAATGGGACAGATATTGATAAATTATTCATCTTCTCAGTGTTTTGGCACCAGCTTCATCAAAGTTAATTTGGAAAGAATAAGGATGTAGAGATACTAAATTGCATGAACGCCTTAGTAAAAATGTCTCTCTCAATTTCAGAGTCATAGGATGCCAAGTAATGGAGCCATAGTATTGTTATTTGCAAGGTGAAAACAAGATTTTCCTTTCACCTGCAAAAAATTTAAGAGCAGATTTCTAGCAACATCAGACCTTCGTAATCTGGGTTAGTAGGTAATGAGAACCTTTTACAGTGCTGAATTTTGATCTTGTTCTCTGAAGGTTTACCTGGCTCTGACAGCATCCAAATATACGCACACATTTTTTTTTTAAGAAAGCCTGAAGAAGATTTATCACTGCATGTTGTACTTTCTACTAGTGTTTTGTATATCGATGGCTCATGAGTGAACAGAGAGCAATCTAAAAAGCTTCTAAGATTCCTTACCTTGACTGAGTATAGATGAACTTGAGAGAAAAATTTGAACAATTTGAAGTGACTGTGGTTAAAAACAGACTTTCTGAGCTTTCAGACTTTCTTTTGTGTGTGCATATTTGGGTGCTGTCAGAGAGGCAGGTAAACCTTCACAGAACATAACCAAAATACTTAAAGTTTATAGTGAGACTGTTGAAATGTCAACACAAAGACAACAATGCTTATAAAATCTATTTAACATTGATTCTAAAACCATTAATTGCTCCTAGTTCCTTTAGAAAATCATGCAGGCAAAATAAGGCCTTGTCAAATCACTTTCTAATTAAATTCATACATTTGTTTCTGTTTTAAAAATGGTCACATACTCCATCTGCCCAGGCAAAATGCTTAAGTATTTTCAGCCAACTTGCCCAAGTAAACCATCACACGCAGCACACTTCCCCGTTGCAAGGGTCATGACTGTACAGCATCCCGCTCAAGGCTGACAACTGACTACCTTTCTACTTTATATTTTCTTTCCCTACATCTTTGATGTGAGCATTTCAAAATGAGAACTATTCAAACTGTAGTGGTTCTTTTCACAAAAACATTCTTTCTTTTTCCTTGAGCATGCTGGGTTGGGTGCTCTGACTGCTTTGGCTTCTATCAAGGAGATATTTCTCCTAAGGTCCTTTTAAAGAGCACTGTGAACCCTATCTCTTTCTTAGCTTTTTGGGGCATTTACCATCTCAGCCTTTCTGCATTTGGTGCAATTGGACAGACTCTTCAATAACTGCCTGCAGAAGACCAGGAAGGGAGCTGATGAGCTCAGGTTTTGAGATTATGTTTAGAGTATGAAAAACAATGTTTTTATCCTGAGAAAGAAGCTGCAAAGAAACCCATCTAACTACTGAGACAAAGTAGCTCTGGTGCTGTGAGCATGGATGAAGAATGGTTATATTAAGCACTGAATGCTGGTGAGTTGCTCTGGACCTCCCTGAAAGGTACAAGCCCTGGCCTTAACTTTTTAAGTGGAATTTTCTGTGTTTGAATTTGAACCATTTGAGTCATCATCCTCCCCATGGATGGCCAAACTGAGACACCCAAGCTTACTCTGTACCTATGAGTAACTACATGTGAGCTGAGCATCTAAGAACCTGCAGAATCACTGAAAGTCCAGCCAGTGCAGTCATTACAACAGTGAGAGGGATTCAGCTGACCGTCTTCTGAGCTTCTTCTCTAGGATGAACTGATTCTCTTTCCAGGCCCCAAAACGTTTAAATACATGTAGTAGCCTAAACTTTTTACCCCGAAGAAAGAAAATGATGCATCTGTTTGTTTCATGGCAGCACTTAGAAGCCCTGCAAATCCATTGGTGGTCTTGATTCCAGAAGCATAATGTCCTGACAGCATCAAGAAATGAAGGCTCACTATCCTGTAATGCTCAGCTTTCCCATGTTCTTACTCAAAAATCCTAAAGAGATGGAGCTGGAAGAGCCTCAGCCAATCTAGTATATTCTGTTTTGATACTAGATCACTTTTACATTCAAAATATTTTAAATGGATTAAATAACACATAGTATAAATTTAAAGGTATATGCAGCAAATTTTGCCTCCTATTTTTGAGTGCTTATTTTACTAATCTAGAACAAATATTTCCAATTATGTTTCATTAGCCAAACATAATGGAAACTTTTATTTCACTGGGACAACTCTTCTGTGGCTTTCAATACTTATTGGTGGGTCAGGAGGCATATTCTCAGGTACAAACCATTAGGTTGACAAATTGTTGACAAAAAGACTGTGGGATGTATTGTGGCAGACTGCAGAGGGCACAACAGAATGAGAAACAGACAGGCAGTATAACTGGCCAACTGGCAAGTTTCTGAAGTGTGAAGGTTGGTCTCACACTCATTCTGACACTTGGTGCTGCAAATTCAAATGCTTTGCCTGGGGTCACCGTTTGCCAGGAGTAGGAGTTAGCCTTCCAATTCAGATTCACAGGACCGCTATAATGGGATGGAACAGCCAAAGAGATGAATGCTTCCTGCACTGTTGAGAAAAACAGAAGTAATGAAGAGGGCTCAGAAAAACATGGGAAATACTGAAGCAGAGAAAAAAGATGAGAAACATCTACATCAGCCATGACCCCTACTCTATATTAAGGGAAAGTATGAAATCAAAGGTGAAGCATGTATGGTCTTTTTTTTTTTTTTAAACAGAATTACTATGTATGTGCTGCAGAATTAATCTGCTGCATTTGATACAAAATTATATGCAATATGAACCTAGAATGGATAAAAACTACCTGATTAGTAAAACTGTGGCAATTTACAAAATCAGCTCTCAGTTTTAATGAGCTATTTCCAAGTTCATTAGAAGTGAGGGAAGTTCAGTCATCAAGTCCACCAAGCATTATTCGATCAGGTCCTGAACTGGGTTCGATTGGTTATTGGGTTAGATAAGGATGTTCAAGCAAAATCACTTATGAGCAAAATTATTCTATTAATCAAGCACAGATAGCAAGAGACAGGTGTATTTTAAGGGAGAAGCTGATCAATGAATATTGATCAGATTCATTTTCTTCAGTGAAATAGTGCCAACTTTTACCAGTTTAGGAGTTAGTCCAGAATATTTACATTGGAACCAAGCAGTCCTGAGATAAAAAATAGCTACTAATACTTGAGAGTTAATTGCTTGTCTGCAAAAATCTAAGAAGGAATGAAAAAAAACGATGTTTCCTCATCCAGGCAAAATGCTACTTCAGGAGTCTGGGATACATAATTTCTAAGATACAGTCAAAGGACACTACAACAGAAAGTTCTTGAGATAGGCGTTATTGCCTTTGGCTAATGCTCTGTACATAACATATATCTTCCTCTTTACTCCATTTTTTTCTGAATCTTTGATACATAATAAGCTCAGTTCTGATCTCCTAAAGAATTCCATAATCACCAAATTAAATTTGCTCAAAAGCCAAATAAAACTTTAGTATGTGTGATATTCTTTACCCTGCTAACATGTAAATATCAGTCAATAGGACCAAAAATACCCCACTGTTCCTTTCTCCTTAATAAAAAAAAAAATTGCTTTCAAGCAAGTCAGAAGAAAAACTTCTCTAATGTAATGTTATAAAGGAGAGAGAGATATAAGACAAGAGCAAATTTTTGGTCAGAGAGTGTGTTTGCAAGGCAATAGGCATATTTCAAACTAAGTTTCACAAACCTGGGGAGTAACCGTCAGATTCCAACAAGTAGCAGACTTTATTTTGCATTTGCAACATTTTGAAACTCCAACTTCTGTTCTGGCCAGATTAAAAACTGAAGATGGGTTACATACATAAGGCTCCTAAGCCATGGTTTCTGAAATGTAAGGATGCTTTACCATCCTTAAGCAGCAGTTAAAAGAGTTTTTCCCTTTCTTTCACCACATTTCTTTATTGCTTAGGGTACAGTTTAACAAGACAGGCTGAACTGATTTAACAACTAAAAAGTGATCCCTTTTCCCTAGTCTTTTCCCAATTGCATGGTCCTGCTCTTCTCCTCTGCAACAGGCTTTTATACTCAGCAGATCCTTGCTGATCCAATTTCAGTTCATTAATCCAATAGAAAAATTATTCCTGCCTTTCTGCTTGGTTCCTTTTCTGCTAGCCCTGTGACCTGAATTGGCTTGCCAAAGGGTCAGGCAATGCCAGAACAGATTGAGGGAAGTGGCAGGAATACATTGCTGGGAGCAGGGCAGCCCTTGTAGCAGGACAGAACTATTACATGAGCTCAAACATCTCCATACATGATAGTCGTACAGACTCTGCACTGCAAATAACAAGCAGGAAGTAAACTGAAGTAAACTGATAAGGATAAGGATTTCACTGTAAATGTCAGGTCAAAAATTGCAGTATATATGGAACAGAGCAGCTGCAATTAAACTTTCTGTACAACTGCAGATGGCAAACTTACAAGTCCTCCTAGCATCAGTCACCCCGGTTGATGAGGCAAAACCCTGGTAAAAAAACAAGGAGAAAAAATAATCCTGTACCTCAGATGATTTTTGTTAACTACCCATGTTTATGATCTCAAGCCTCAAGTTAATTCAAATTGCTTTAGTCGTCTTCTGCTGAAACTGTATTTGCATTTGTGGGGACTTAGATCAAACACACAGACAGTTACCACAGACCTGCTGACACACAAGAGCTTGTTTGTGTGTCCAGATCCTCACAGCTTGTTTTTATTCTCTTTGCTCACCTCCTCTCTCTGCTCTAATTTTCACCATATTTGCAAATGCTTTCTTGTTGCCCTTCAGCTGCTCCTTCATCCTGAGCAGAATATGTATTTAATAACATTATATCTTTTATACACTCAAAGGAAGCATGACATAAAATATCCTGAAAAAAGCGAGGCAAATATTTTTGGTTGGAACTTTTTCCAGAAACAAGACCAGCTCAGCAGAGCAATCCACATATATTCATCACTACTGTCAACTAATTGAAACAGCAATTAAAGTGGTAGAAAAATATCTAGTGAGCATGGAACAGATCCTGGAAAGCAAATGAGTCTCCTGAAGAGATATCAGTGCAACAGTGAACATAATTCTAATCTATGCATCTATCTATCTATCTCATAATTCACTGAAAACAATAGTAGATGATTTACAACAAGCTAGGAGAAAAATTAAGCTAGGCTTGGCTATTGAACAGGTCACTAGCGGTTTTTCTTGCTCGGATGCTGATTGAGAGAATGAGAGGATTTGAATAATGAAAAAAAAAATCCTGGGAAGATGATAATAAAATGTGTTTTCAAGAGATAGGAAAATTACTGTTGCTCAAGTAACTAAACCATAAAGAAAGGCATAGTGCCATGAAAAACAGATTTCAAAATAATTTTAGAAGGCTAAATTCAGAAGTCTTCTGTATAGAAAACAAAAAAAAAAAAAAAAGAAAAAAAGGAGTCAATCAGAACTGAAATCTAATGTAGTCCATTGAAATAGTAAAAAATGCAATATGGTTAAAAAGTGAAGTAGCTTTCCCTGCGCAGCTGAAATTAAAATAGAGATGTGTGAGTCAGTAATCTGAGGAAGGTGATTATGCCAGAGAGAATTCATAAATGCTGATTTTGACTTGGTTGACCATCCATAACAAATAGTGATTAAGCAGAAGATATTTCTGTTTTCTATTAGGTCTACACCTTTTAGTTCCCTGTGCCATATTCAGCTACAGTATCTGGTGAGACAACAGTAACATTTCAAATAGGTGACAAAGCTAAGGAAAGAGAACAGCAGACCAGTCACAGCCTGCTAAACTGTTCTGCTGTACAAATTTAGCAATTTTGCCTTGGAATTGGAAGCTCTTGCCTTACAAACAGGTTTACTATTGCCTTGAGGTTACTCATTTTGCACAGCTTTGGAGCACACTTGAAAGCCTGTCAGATGCAGTATAGAAAATATGCAAATATACAGAAACAAGGTGTAAGCCAGAGCTTGCTGCTTCATTACAGAACAGACACAAGTGAGAGCTACAAATCACAACACAAGGACTGTGAGCTGCAAACGTGTAGTGCGGTGGCTGATCCAGGGCTCCGGACAGCACAGTGCGGTCTGGTGGCGCCTGCTACGTTTCCTTAAGCTCCAAATGAAAGCGATGAGTTTCCTTTTCCTCCAGCTGAACTATGGCAGGTGCCAACATGCCTAATCTTTGACTAACAGCCTGAGGTTCAGCCTGCCACCCATGTTGTCTAGCTCCCTTGTGTCCCAGCCATGTGTTCTGCTTGATTTTGCTAACTTTTCTTCTTCTTAAGCTTTCTCCCTGCTGTGATAGCCATGTGTCTTGAGAAGGGCAGCTGAAATGCTTTGCTTTTCCCTGGCTAGTCATATTCTCCTTTTATTTTATTTTATTTTATTTTATTTTATTTTATTTTATTTTATTTTATTTTATTTTATTTTATTTTGTTTTAAT
>JAUBNY010000760.1:1811602-1822798 GCA_032275445.1 Crypturellus soui
AGATTTTCAAAAAAGTTATTTATATCCTGAAAGATCAATTTTATTTTGAGTCTATTTGAAAGTCTAACTTAATCAATTTCTTTTTAAAGGTTATAAACAAAAAGTAGGGGTTTTGTTGTTGTCATATACATTAACAGTTAGGTCCCAGAGAGATTTATGTGGGATCTGTTGCATTGTGCTGGAAAATGAATAATCATGGAGATGAAAAAGTTCACTGATTTATTAAATTATTTAGGGTGATAAAAATTATTTGCGATTTCCAGAATGATCTCATAATGCTGAGTACTGGGTAGTAATCTGACAGCAAAAAATTGATGGTGATAAATCAAAAGTAGGGCACAACAAATAAAACATTATTTTGTTGTTTTAGCATGCATAGAGTGGTCAGCTCTTCATTTACTATGACCTCTCAAGAATAAGATTAGTTAATAAAATGATCACCTTAATATTCATTAACTATTAAAGAAAAAGTTGAATATTAGGAGAAAGCAGAGAACAAAACATAAAACAGCATTATCATCAGTACTCAAATCCATAGTGCAACTGCATCTAGTATATTATGTGTAACAGCACTGAAGAGTATTGCACAAAACTTGAAATGAAGCATGGGAAAGTTATCTGCCTAAACATGATCCTCAAACATAGCTATAATGGGAAGAGTTTATGAAAACAGATAGAAAGATCTCCTATGAAAGTTAAAGATGTTGAATTCCAGACTGCACATCAGTGCTGGAGGACTACAAGGAGTCTATGGTTAGATCTTAATCTTGAACTCCTTAGATCTTTCTAACCTGAAAATGAGCTCTATTAAACTGCAAAAGATTCCAAAAAAAGGATTTGAGACTAAACTGATGGAATGATAACATGATTAAATCATTGATCAACCTGAATGACTGCAGGCCATCGAGAAGG
Organism: Crypturellus soui; assembly: GCA_032275445.1. Lineage (NCBI taxonomy): Eukaryota > Metazoa > Chordata > Aves > Tinamiformes > Tinamidae > Crypturellus > Crypturellus soui. Next base: position 1,812,515 of record JAUBNY010000760.1, read on the forward strand.
AAACTAGTACTGAATGAAAGGAAGCAAACCCTTTAATTACTGATCAAAGATACAAACATATCTGGTAGTTGCAATTTTCAGCCATTTATCTGTATGGAGTTTTCTTCCTATTTTTTAAAACTGTATCCAGGGAGATGCTCTATAAATCTGTCTTCATAATTATATCCTTTGCAGTAAACTTTCCAGCTATGTTGATATTAGCCATGCCTACGGCTTCAAAACTCATCCAATAGCTTTTAGAATCAAATGTTTTAGAAATTTCATAGTTAATTTTTCAATCCTTTGCCTTTTGTTTTAAATATGCTACAGACTTCATAAACTACATCACACTCATAGACTACATCACACTTCATGGACTGCATCACATTAGTATAGTATGAGATACTGTACTATTTTGTGGTATAAATAATTAAAGTTTGCACGTCTCCTATTTGAATTATGAAGAAAAAAAATGAGCTTGTCTTTGAATCTAATTATGAATATCTAAGAAAGAAGAAGAAAGAGAAATTTGATAAGTATAAAAGTCTGAATTCAAATATTCAATTCTATTCTATTTCAAATAGAAATTTAATTCTATTTCAAATAGAAATCTTATCAATATTTTCACCTGTTTAAAGTAAAGGCCAGTATGCACATCTTGTTTCCAATCTGCAAGTACTGAGTTCAGGCAAAGATATTGCTAAATCTGGTTGTATATGAAGACATAGTCAGAAGTTTAAACTTTTCTAAAAAGAGGTGCCATGCATGGAGTTTAAATACACATTTAGTCTATACCTACATCTAAACATCATTACAATTTAAGATTTGTTTTAGGGTTTAGATTTTGGTTTATGAGAGACATTGTTTTAATGATACAAATAAAGGAAAACACAAATAATTTGTCTTTAATTATGATACTACATTAAAATCCTTCTTTTTTTTTTTTTTCAAATTGCCAAAATATAAAACTGTGGGTAATGTTCTTATCTAATATCCAAGTTACCGGGGAAAAGTCTGAGCCTGAATTGGCCAAAGTACTTCAGTCACACTAAAGCACTTCTTTTATCTAGTTAATTTTAAGTTATATTTCGTTAGTGGGTGAAAGAGAAATATAAGCTTATCAAAAATCACGAAAATTTCAGTAACATTTTAAGACATTCAGCCACCCACAATGACAATCCATTGGCATAGCCCTATGTATTATTTAGCTGGAAACAATCTGAGACTGGAGCAATATAGTATTATAACTTTGGTTGTCATAAGGTGAGATTCTCCAGTATTTTAATAGTACAGCATTAACTTTTAAAGGTTCAGACTCTATATTAGTTATTTTTCATGTATTTAATAGCTGTGTTTTGCTCTTCAATCCTTTGGGGAAGCACATATTACAGTGGAAAATCATTCTGGAGCCCATTACAAGCCATTACATAGCACAAATATTAAACTCAGATTCAACTTACCGCTGCAGTTGAGGGACCAAAATATAAAGGATGTAGGATCCCCTCTGGTGTAATTATGCTCATGTGGAGCAAATGCAAGAAAACTTGAGTGAAACAAAAGTGATTCCATTTCAGCTCAAAGTATGTACAGTGAGAATCACATTTTTGTCTCATGTGGATGATAACTGTTGCATTTAAATTCATTTCTATCCACTTTTAAACTGATTTCTTATTTAAGAAATCATGATACTAACAAGAGGAGAAGCTGAGATAAATCTGCAAATCAGCTACATCCCCATTTAATTACTGATTTAGGAACTGGAAAAACAGTCCTAATATTCATTCCTTTTAAAAACTGCCTTTTAGCTTCCATTTTTCTTGGACATTAAAGCTAGTCTAGAAATGACAACTTTAGGTACTTTAGTAACTTCCCTTTGCTGTGGACTGTGCATAGTAACTTCTGTAAGCTCTTGACATGAATTTTGAAATAATTATTGAATACAGTAACACATGTACAAGCAAAGTGAAAATATGAAGAGAAGTAATTTTTTTTTCAAAGTGTTGTCCATGTGTAAAGAAACCTGGGCAGAGAGCAAGGAATACAACAGATGGTATTTATCTTCTGATGCAGTACTGGGACAGTGGCCCAGCATACACAGAGGATACATCTCTTTCTAATGGTAACGTAGAGAGTGTTACCACTATCCTTTAAGACTAATCGGGACAAAACACTGTTATATACCTTTAACCATTAAACACTATGGAAAACCTAGTCTGAATTTTGGGAATAGTCCCTGTTTTATGCTAACTCTCAAAATCTGAGAAGGTATTTCTGTTGATTCAGGCCAAACAGATGCCAGGAGTACTGGTAATTATCTTCTAGTTCCTAGAAATTCTTCCTAAAACTGTTTAACGTACTAATATGGACATAAGCTGTTCCTCTACAGACCTGTGACTCATTAGATTCATACTGACTCGACCTTCAGTCCTTAAACTAAATATAACCTATGGTACCACAGATTCAGCATCGAGAGGTAAGGCATACAACACGGACATCTGGCAGACCTTAGTTCTCACAAGAGTATCCATTTCTGTGATGTGACATGCACTGTGATGGATGTCTGTCAAATGTCAAAATGCTGTTTGAGGAGCATATTCAATAAAGACCAAACACTGATAACAGTGAATATCTGAGGCAGTGCTGCTGAGGAGACCACTGTTCTGGAGAAGGGGCAGCATCACAAGTGCTGAAGGGCCTGTACCCAACTGCCTGTTTGCTGGAGTTTAATCAAGAGACATAGTCCTAAACCCTTGCATGGGAACAATGGTATAGGCAATAAAAAAAAAAAAAAAGAGAAAAAATAGTTCTAAGACGGCTTGGTTCTGTTGCCTGTTCCACTCGGAACAGTTATGCCATCTAAAGTGTAGAAAGCCTTTCATTTTAGCTTCATTTTTTTCTAGATTGTCACACCTGACATACTGAATCTGACTGAATCTGTTATCCTGTCTATTCCTTGTACAAAGTATAGAAAAAATAATATTTAATGAAAACATACTTTCCTAGCTTTACAACATTTGCAGATTTTTTTTTTTTTTCATCAGTCAGTCATGTTCCCCAGCTCTTTGATAGTTTTCATTGGAGGGACTTCTAGTACTCACCTTCATTTGACTTTGAGAGATAATCTAGACACTTTGGATAAAGTATTTTTTTCACACTTCAAAAATCTCTTTACTTTATAACCACATTTAACCCCTCAAATATCTGCCCATTTATTGACTGATTCATTGACTGATTTATTATCTGATTCCAAAACACTGTCACCTTGTGAACATGATCAATATTCATTCTGCTTTTCAGATTTTCACTCGAGTCACCGGTACTTACAGATAATGAGTTCTCTAGCAATGACCCTTTGAACCTCAGGGAGAAACTTCCACAGTTCTAGAATAAACTCTGTGCCTGGAAGGAATGCCTTTGAAGTGTTCTGCAGGGAGGTCTTGCACAAGTTTGCAGTATCAGCATTACTTAAAGATGTAACAACCCCCAAACCCCACAGTTAGACTCATTCTTCAATTTATTCAAATTACTGTTTGAATACAGCCCTCGATTTCAAACTATTTTCTATTTTTATACTCACAAACCAAAATGAATAACTGAGATAATTTCAGACATAATTGAATGACCCCACAAGCAAAATAGATTCTGAGAATCATCAGGGACTTCAGAGAAGCTTTCTGGCATCATCGCAGGTTTCTTTCCTTCCACATCAGCCCTTGCAGAAAGCGTCTCGGAATAGCTGGTGCTAAAAGGCCGGACGTGGCGCGCGCGCTTGCACATTCCGGGTGCCCACTCCTGCGGAGTGAGGTCACTGCGTTCTGGAAGGACATCTAAGAGAATTTAACTAATCTCATGAACTGACATCATCTGCGAGGAATTAGAGAAAGGCATACGGGAAAAACAGAGTTATTAGTATTAGAGAAAAAGCATGTAATGCAAATAAAAACAAGTATCTAAAAATGCCTGCAGGCAGCACAAATTATAGGCTGGGTGTTATTTTATAATTATATGTGGCATTTTTTTGCTTAATTATAACTTCATTTCATCAATGGAGAAGCAAGTGTCAGTATGAAAAGCAATAAGAAATCAGATTTAAATGTTCAACATCGGATGCAGAGCAATATTGTCAAAATCATCAGTTTCAGACTGACAAAGTCATGCAAACTGAAAGAATTCAGAATAGGCTATGCCCTTCAGATGACCTCTGCAGAACCTGTGTACTACATGGCAAAGAGACAAGGTTATTTTTTCTTAAGCAATTCAGTATATTTAAGACTTTAAAAAAGGAAGTGGCTGAGGGCAAATACATTTGTTCAATATTCATATCATTTAGCTTACTGTAAGAAAGGGAAGAGAACTTTAATCCCAAATCTGAACAAAGCAGCTATGCTTTCACTTGTGACTTTGCAGCCTAATACAAGAGAAATCATTTGTTTTCATACACAAAACAACTGTCTTTATTACTAGTTATGAAGTAAAAGTGATATTAAAGCAAACAAAAAAAGACATTAGAATTGTGGGAGTGTTGAAAATAGGGGAAAATAATTGCATAATATTTGGAAAAAATGCCCACCTTTTTCTGAAATTTTAATCTGTTTTTCAACATGGAGAGACACAAAAGACATCATTCATAAATCTTATACAGCAAGAGACACAAGCCATGAAATATTCCCAGAGCAGTGGGAACTGAATAGTTGACACAGTCAGGACTAAGCCCAGACAAGAGAGACTGTATGGAGTCTATGTAGTGACACTCATAATTCTTTTTAAAGTGTCTGCTGGGATGAACCTTGAGAAGGCTACTCTGTAAACCTGATACATAAACATTACCAGAGTAATGGAAAGTGTGCATTGGTTTTAAAGATGCTTACATAGTAAAAAGATCTCATCTTTTACTGTCTCAATAAATTGTACTTTAGTGCCATCAAGGTAATATCTAACACTTAGGCAGAAAGCCCTGGCATGTAGACTCAGCATGTAGACTACAGATGCATGTAGCTTGTCTTTCTGTAGAAATCATAACTCTTGTTTCTAGAGAAATCTGAAATGGGTTCACCGCTCATTACAATCTGGGAATAAACAGGAATGTATATATCTAGAAAGTTGTTGTGTCACTGAGTAAACCAAGGCCAGACTTTCTCACACTCATGGCCAGCAAGCCCATGCCGTGTCTGTTGCCTTTGTGTCACCAGCAAGTGATGAGATTCATCCTTAGTTCAGGGTATGCTGGATATTCTCCAATATACTCTCTCGTCCTTCTAACTGGTCTTAAATAAAGCAATTGCCCTGATTGTGTTGTCATTTCTTTATGAACGCTGTAGTCTGAAAGGAGATCAAAATAGAGTTGCTTGCTAAATTTCACCTTGACAAGAAGTGAATATATCTAATGGCTTAAGTCAGTTAACAGCCATTTAGATAAGGATGAAACTGACCTCTGTCTACATTTACATGAGACTGTACTGTGAGGACATTACAGTCCTTAAATTGAAAAATTAAAATGTCCACCATTATAAACCATTTATAAGTCAGGCAAATATGAAGGAAAGTAAATAATTTGGAAGAACACTGAAAGCTAGAACATTATGCAAGGTGGAGTTAGTATACGAAGCCTGTAATAATAAATAAATAATTACATCAAGATATCATGAATCAAAAATAGGATCTGGCCTTCTTTATTTCAAATAAAAGAAAAAATAGCCCTGTCACGTCATACACTGCAGTTATCTTGAATTATTTTTACAGTTTTCAAATTAGACGGAAATCCATGTAAAGACTATGTTGTGAGAAAGATTCCAAAATGATAAATGTTTGCCAAAACTATGTCATACACTGCAGTTATTCTATATGCTATTTAATAAAAGCATTTCAATAACAGTACATGAAATAATGGATTAAGAAAATCTCAACCAAAATACATATTTTCTGGAACTCCCTACAGGCTTTGTTGGAGATCATTAATGGCACTAGATGTCTTAATATTATTGACAAAGTGTAGTTAGCCATTAAGACTGTTTTTTAATTTCTAATATGCTAAATATAATTCTCTTTGTTCAATATTTAACACCATATGAATTAGAAAAGAATTTCTCAATACTTTGGATGTGGGGACAGTTTCCCTCTCTCATAGCTGAGAGTGAAGAAATGCACAGCTTGATGTTAGCTAGACTTACTTTCTGAGGCAAGTTTTTTTGAAAGCATCTTCCCTTTTTGTGCCTTCTCCAGATTCTGCACTATATTTCCATTAAGCCATTTGAGCTTGAAAGTGGGGGTGCACAGCTGAGGAATTCAATGCTCTATGGAAGAGCTCTATGGAAAGACAATACATGTATTCAAAGATCAAGCTGCCTATTCAAAAGGTCTTTTCTGAAAGACCAGCATTGGCTGGATCAGGTGGAGGTGAAGCTACTTAATATCTCTCAAATATCTCACTTAGACGGAGTCTCAAAAGACCCGCTGTAATAATAAGGCTGTTTGTTTGATATTTTTAACCTGAAATTCATCTGGACTGGGATTTAACTCCAAATTTAAACATCTAAATTTCAGAGTGTTGGTCCAATGCATCCTAGAAAGCAATTCTACTCACTGTAAAATAGATACTTGATAACTGGTCAGCAGAGCAGCTCCTTAGGCTCCACTGCCTGTTTTGACCAGGTCTACAGCGATGATGATGGAAGCTTAACCATCCGGTGCACATGTAAATGTAGGTACGTTACTGTGAATCACAACCCTGGAGCTATTATAGTCACCTATACAATGGAAGTTTTAACTACTATTGTAGATAAAACAGTGACATGTTTTGATGAGTAGGCAACATCCTCTTTTTATTTCCTTTTGCCCTTACCTTATATTTCCTTTCAAGATTTTAAAATTAATTTGACCAGGTTTTTGTGACTGGCACAATGCTGAACTAAACCTTTTGCTCCTTTAAACAACTACAGCCCTCCCAGTAAAGAAAGAGAAAGCAGAAGGTAATTACCTTGCACTGGAACTGTAATCCAAAATTTATGTGCCCCCATTCTGTATGGACAGGAATTATGGAGAACATATGCCTTATACAGCAGGACATATGGCTACAGTTAACATGGCTATTGAAAATAAAGATAAATCGTCTACTCTCTATTCATAATCATGTAAATTTCCAGTTAAGCCCATAGTTTTGCAATGGTTTCATTCCATTATAAGAGGGTTATAAGAGGTTTCATAACTTAATTCTTCTGTCTTCTGTTCTGGCCTTACAGAGTTGCAGCTTTATTGATTTAATCTATATTACTTCTAGTTTACATCTAAACAACTGAGTGAAGAAACTGATATGAAGTTTTTAAAATGCTATATAAAAGGTACAGGGTAGAGAAAACATTACATCAGTTGTTCATTTGCATCAGTTGAGCGATGTTTTAGTAAGGCAATTCATTCACTAAATTTGCCTTTTCGAACTAACGAGAAAAATCCAACCCCCAACTGAAAACGTACTCTAATTTTCATTTGAAATATTGTATAGACTGGTTACCGCTTGCTAATCTAGCGGTTTGATAATTTAAGGTTCATTATATTGAAGCACAATACAAATCACTGTGGCTTAATGTATTTTTTAGGTTACTCCCTGCATGGAGGAAGCGTCAGAACAATGATTTTGCCAGCATTTGCAGGAAATTCTACCTTTTTCTCCATTCATCTTCAAACTTCAAGCTGGTTTTACAATTTCAAACAGATCCAATTCTTTCCAAATTCATTCCCTTACGTTCTTCCACTCTAATTTTCCATTACATTGCTTCTGCCGTAGTTACTATACTACTGTAGCAAGAGCAGAGAAATCTACCGAAGTGGGACTGCATTCTAATTCCTTTAATTTATTTCCATTCTGTTCTCAGATTAGTGAAGCATTTCTAACTTTCTTGGATCTCTCTTTATAGAAATGCAGTTTCTTTCACAGTTCATACTCTAAATGTGTGCATTTTTACTCATTCCATGAACAAATGAGCAATGCAGATTCATACTGTCCAATCAACTGTAAATCATGTATGTTCAAGTTCTATATTAGCTGTTCATTTAAGAATCACAGACTACCTGCATGAACAAACCAACCTTTATGCACAACCTTAAGTCCAGCAACCAGAAATGTTTGTAAAACTTGAGATCTTTCTAACTAAAATATCCTACATCCCTATTAGAAGACTACAAACCAGCATAATTTCCAACTCAGATTATATCTTTTATTATACAAAACAAATATAGTATTTGAAATTTTAAAAATAAGCCACTGTAATATAGAATATTGCAAGAAGAAGCTTATGAGAGAGCACCATAAATATCTGTTGATGTCTTTAGTTATTCAATGAGGATCACATTATGGTGTCCTGTTTGCACTGCATGATATCTCACTCCATTAGTGTTCCTGAGAGGATCAGAGGGGCCATGGAAAATCTGTATCACTAAATTTTGGGGACATTTACCTAGAATCCTGAAGACCCTAATTTTTTTCCCACTGGTGCCATCATCCTCCAACTGGCCTATGTAAATCACATTATTCTATTGGAAAATAGCTTCCCTCCTATTCGACAGCATCAAGTCCTCCTGTCCCCTAAACAAGTCAACATTATTATTATAGTAATGGTCATGAAGATTAATATTGTTCTGTGTAAGAATTATGCATTCTCTGGCCATAAGGTTTATTTTATATATATATATAGATTTTTTTTTCTTTTTTTTTTGCTATTTTGAACTGTTACAACGTCTAGCTTCTAGTATGCTCTCAAAGGCCTGAGGCTTCTGGATCTATCTGACAGACAAATCGGAATTTCAAATGATTTAAAACACCATTAAAAATATTCTTTTTAGAAATGTAAAAACAACTATCTTTGAAGGGATGTTTTCTGTGAGAAATGTAGAATGTCCTGAATCTTGACCTTGAAATAAGCACAGCAGATGGAAATGTCTGTCCTATTTAGGACTTGTTTGGTTACTTTCAATGCAATTCTAGTTAGACTTGTTGTCCTGGCAGCTCAGTGGCTCCAGCACTTCTACCAAGGCCATGATCTGATGAAATAGGCCTGAGAAAATAAAATTTGATCATTTAACAATTTATAGAGGTTATAATTTGCACTGGACAAGTCTGTAGAGTGTCCTTGGAAAACTCTGTTTTTCGTGCCAGCTGTAACTGAATGCACATGAATTAAGAACGGGCTGCCAGGTGGCTAGGGACATGGTTTTTATAAAAACAGAGCCTGTACTGTGCAGAGAAGTAGCTGGCACTAAATGCCGTAGCAAAATGTGATTATTTTGAAATTTATTATACAACATGGATTAAAGTAATTCCAGTTGATTTAGAAGAGCAACACAATGAAAGTTGACCCAAAAGTTAGCCAAGATTTAACCAATTTTAAATTCTTGTACATAATTTCTGAGATGCATCATTGCTTAAATGCTAACTCTTCTAATTAAATCTTTGTTATTTCCCTCTTTATTTAAAAATAAGACTAATAAGGGAGGTAATTCTGACTTGTAAATTTCATTTTCACAAGAATCGAAACAGAAAATAACAATAGGAAAGCAATGACTCTGCCAAGTCACTGCCTATTCTCACTCCAGGAAAACAGAGTAAATTGATGCAGTCTCCACATTCACTTTAGATGATATCTTGGGAGAGGCATTTAAGCTCTGATTACTGTTGTCACCTCTCCTTTTCATTCACATGAGTGAGAAGATTATGCCACTTTATTGTTTTTGTAGCGTTTCTAGGAAATTATGAGTGACAAATACTAACAAAAAGATATGCGGAAGCAACTGTTCAAGACAATTCTGTAACTTTGGCTATGCATTTTTTGAGGTTTGGAATTATTTGTAATACAGTCTTGATTTTTGTGGCTGCTACGGCAGTATCAAAACTGAGATTATTTTATACACAGAGGCAAATGCTTCAAATTAGGAGCTAGACAAACTGAACAGTTTATCTATGAGTGGTTCTCTCTGAAGATGCTGACTTCCACAATTGCAGTATATGCCTATAGTCAGCAGTGCTCAGCCTCTCTATCAGGCAGGGTTTCCTGTACCTGCATTTCTTACTGCTCTGATTTCACTGGAAGACGGGAGAGTACCATGGAGTAAAGATGATAACCTGAAGCTTCAAGACACCATTGAGCTGCTCCCAGATCCTGGTGAAGTCCTCTGAAGTCAGAATTAGATCCTCTCTTTGAACAATATATGGTGCTCCCAGAAAAGCTTTGCAAAAGCCATTTATCTTCTTCTGAATAGGTCAGATGATTGATAGATAGATAGATAGATAGATAGATAGATAGATAGATAGATAGATAG
>JAUBNY010000760.1:1834184-1860336 GCA_032275445.1 Crypturellus soui
TCCTTCCAGTTGATGTCGGGGAAGTTGAAGTCCCCCATGAGAACCAGGGCCTGTGACCATGAGGCAATATCCAGCTGAGTATAGAAGGCCTCATCAACTTCCTCGCCCTGGTCAGGCGGCCTGCAGCAGACACCCACCACAGTGTCTCCTGCATTAGCCTGCCCTTTAACCCTTACCCACAAACTCTCAGCTCGCTCATCGTCCACTCCCAGGTTGAGCTCCATGCATTCCAGCTGCTCTCTCACATAAAGAGCAACTCCACCACCTCGCCTTCCCAGCCTGTCCTTCCTAAAGAGCACATAGCTGACCCACCACGTCTCTGTGATTCCAATGAGATCATGATGCTGGGACCGCACACAGATCTCCAGTTCATCCTGCGTATTCCCCATGCTTTGCACATTGGTGCACAGATTCATAGAGATAGTAGTACTGGCTAGTGCTGTAAAGGCCCAGATTGAAAACACCCATGTTAACAAAAACCCTAGCAGGGATATAAAGCTTTCTCATTCAGAATGTATTGTGTAATTATTAGTTTGTGTGAAAAAGATCAAATTAACCCACATCTGCTTGGTGTGAATTCTTTACCTACCTGAAAAGTCAGAGCTAGCCACCATCATATGACAGATAGCCATGTATAATAAGCCTGATTTGAAATAGTGGTCCCTGTGTTAGGATGTCTGATGAATGCTCCCTCTTAGCAGGATCAGGACACATTATACACTCAATAATCAATCTATTTTAGGATTTTTAACCCAAATTTCATTAGCGCTGTGTGGTATATTGAGGCCTGATGGAACACATATATTGATCTCTCTTTGCCTTTTCTCTTTTTCAGACCAATAAATTATCAACCCAAGTCAACCCAAGTACTTTTACAAAGGCCTTTTATTCACATTTGGTTTGGTGAAGGGAGGGCACAGAGTAAGTCAGACTCTCAGTAACTTAGTGAAAGGCCAATTCCTTGAAGATGTGTGAGCACGTACACATGTCAGGGTTCTGTTGAAAGGTTGAGGAAATTTGAGATGAGCATCTAGAATTGCTATTTACCTCACTCTTTTCTCTTTTCTTCAGGCCATAATTAAGAGCTACAACTGTGGCCACTTCATACTCCCTCACAGCAATTGGGGGTCCTTCCTTGTAAAAGAATGATGAATGTGTTGTTTTTGAAGGAAGATGTCTGCAAGTACTGCAAAATGTAGTGATCTAACACCTCCACATGGCAATGGGCGAGTAAAAAGTTAACAACAAAACTGCTGAAATGCACAAGCTCTGCCGATGTGCCTGACGGATGGTAGAAAAGCTTATCAGGGATGGCAGAAAAGCCTATCGAAAAAAAAACGGTGAAACTTTGGCTGATTTCCCCAATAACAAAGGGAACAGGGAAGTCCTGTGGAGGCAGGACAGTCCCACTTCACTAACATTTGCAAAGAAAAACCCAACTTGCTGAAGAACTGATATGCTTGCAAAGCACCTGATAAGGGGCCAAATTCGCCTGAAGATACTAAAAGGACCACCCTGTAAGGATGATCATAACACAGTCACATACTCTTTTTCAAAGGATATAATTGACAGAATCTAGCAGTGATGAGTTGAGCAGGAATCAGAAATGACACTTGAACAACTCCTCCAGCTGGACCATGATATGAATATCCCTTCACTCCACTTAACCTGGGACACTGGGCTAAGGTCACTCCTTCCAAGTCTGAGAAACTCCATGTATATTCAAGACGAGGTAACACTATAACATTCTATTTCATTTTACTTTTATTTCACTCTATTTTATTTTACCTTATTTTTCTCTTCCTTTCCTATGGAATTCCTATTTACTAAACTGATCAGCTGATTCCTATAACAATCATGGAATTTAGTAGTGGATGTCGTTATTGAAAAGATGTTGCACTGGTGAATGAAAGCAACTAGCTAAAGCCCCTCTGGATTATTTTACTCTCTACCCTTTAGTGACAGACAGTGCAAGAGTAAAATTTGACATAGTCAGCATGATAGCACAACTAATGGTTAATGTTTTAAACATCTCAGATCCATCTTGATCAAAGATGTACCCTTTATCCAGCCCTCTGCTTTCATTCACCTCTTTAAAACAAAAGCAGATACCCTATTTAACCCACATCTTAAGTAGGTAACTTTAAGACACCATCTTCCCTTAGAAGTGTAAGTGTAAACAGCAAGCTGGCCAAGATAACACATCTGCTTTGCAACCACCTTTCAACCTCCCTGCGTGCATATCTTTCTCTAACAAACTTAGGAAAGAATCTCTCTTCATCTATACCCTGAGGCTTATTGAACTCCAGTTGTGGCAGGCCAGGTGTGGGAAAGATACTTGAGGTTAGGGACACATCCCCTGAAAAAATCCTTTATTGGAGTTTTCAATCACAGTGTGTCAAATCCTGATACTAACAAACAGAGATGGTCTAGTGGGAAATGTGAAGGGGCAGTCTTGGCTGCAGTGACCACAAGATGATGGAATTCATGATCCTGCGAGGAGGAAGCTGGACAAGAAGTAGAATTTCAACCCTGGACTTTAAGAGAGCTAATTTTGACCTCTTCAGGGAGCTCCTTGGAGGCTTCAGGGAGCTCCTTGGGTGCACTTCTGAGCTCCCCAGTACAAGTGGGATGTGGAGCTTCTAGAGAGGGTCCAGTGGAGAGCCACAAAGATGCTTAAGGGACTGGAGCATTTGTCATATGAGGAAAGACTAAGGAAAGACTAAGGGCCTGTTTAGTGTAGAGAAAAGAAGGCTGAGAGGAGATTTCATGAACATGTTCAAATATCTGAGAGGTGATTATAGGGAGGATAGGACCAGGATCTTCTCTGTGGTTGCCAGTGACAGGACGAGGGTAACGGGTGCCAGTTGAAACACAGGAAGTTCGATCTCCATATGAGGAAGAACTTCTTTCCTGTGAGGACAGAGCCCTGAAACAAGCTGCTCAGAGAGGTTGTGGAGTCTCCTTCTCTGGAGATCTTCCAAACCTGCCTGGATGCCACCCTGTGCTGTGTGCTGTAGGTGGCCCTACTTGAGCAGGGGGGTTGGACTAGATGATCTCTAGAGGTCCCTTCCAACCTTAAGCATTCTGTGATTCTGTGAAATCTGTATATATTTTTTTTCAGTGATTCTTAATTATTCATTAACTTTTTCTTTTATTGTGTCAGGCCAAACCTAGCTTGTTGTGGTGCAGATGGTGTGAGTTTTTAAGGATCTCCCTCAGGGATCTACATGATTATACCTTTGTGGAGCTATATTCTAGGCAAATCTGGAGTGTCTCCACCAGCAGTATGTCATTCTTTGACAAACAGTTAGTTCTAGAGTTGTTTGAGAGGAGCAGCAGTGGGGATTACACGAACACCATCCTTCAGGGAGACAGATTTCTGTAATCAAGTTCAAGAGATAGAAAAAGACTGAAGAACTCACCATGATGCCAAGGACTTTGGGGCCCACTCTCTACTCCTTGAAATTCAACAGCCATCTTCTCATACTTGCACTTGGAAGTCCTTGTCTCAGTGCTGAGTTTGTCCAGCAATAACAAGAAATGAAGGCAAGATGAGAGATACAACCTGCCTGTTGAATCTGATGGTGAGAACTTAAGTGGCAAAATTTATGAACAGGTGTCATTCAGGCCTACAGCACAAACCAGCTCCAACACTGAGCAATTCTCAGCAGCAAAACCTCGGAGAATTTCAATGTGAGACTAGAACCAGGAAGGAAAACAGGTCATTGAGGTAAAACCCAACCAAGAGGCCTAATGCAGTAAAACTAGCATTTCAAAGAGCTCTGGAAGTAAACAGTAATTTAAGAAAACTTGAAGACTGTTATTACAAAAGTGCTTTACCTGACTCTTATCTAAGCATTTTAAACTTACCAGCATGTGGTGATCAAGGGCACAGAGTACTGATTGCTGCATGTTGTAAAGAACTTTGTGCAAGTCTTTATACCAGTATGTGAGTTTACCTCTGATGAAGAGTGTTTCTGTGGAGTATTTTCTTGGCTACAGAGTTCCTCATTATTCACAAACAATGAATTGAATTGTTGAACAATGAAAGGGTTGAATGCTATTCCAGAAAGCTTGTATCTACAGTCAACTGTCTTCCTTTAATTTAGCTAATCATCAAAAATGATGCTGACTTATTTTACTTATCTTTTTGCTGCTCTCACCATTAGCAAATTCTGACCTATATGTAGGTTGGTGTAAGGGGATCCAACAATCCAAATGGAAGCCACTTTTAAGCATAAATCCCATTGTCTTCTAAGTTTGCCATTTTGTGCCAGCTCCCTTGCAGCTATGTTGTTGTATATGAGGTTTCCGTGCTTAGCAATGTTAGTCACTGATTAGACACAGATTCAGAGCAAGTGGAAGCTGAAACTAGACACAGTTCCTGCTGATATATTATTGCTACTGACCTTAAATGTTTACAAATACTTTACATGTTTTTCCTGTTTTTTTTTGTTTCACCCCCACCCCTTTCTGGAGTCATTTACTGCCAAACAAATTTAATCTGCCAGAAGCTTGCAAGCTTCTTCCATTCAATAACCTGAATCTTCTGCTTTGATTCCTTAGCGTGCTGCAACAAAACAGGAAAATCTTTAGAAGACAACCTTTCCAAACCTTCAGACGTTCTGAATTTTCCAATGATTTCTTAGAAAATATGATCATATTCCCACTAGAACAATTCATTTGGAAGGTTACTAAGGATAAGACTGTGGCTTTAGGCATGTCCTTGAGCAAAGAACTAAACATTACTGTACCACGTGGAGAGCATCGGACGTGGATTATGCACTGTTTGTGCTTTACAAATTCTCCACGCTGGTAGTATTTTGAGAGGACAGAGCTATGGAACTACTAAGGCCTCACCTCTTCCTCATTACTGTCCAGGGATGATTACTGACTCAGGAGGACTGTCTGATGTGACCTTGCTTTACCTCCTGAGTTGTTTCCATATGTCCTCTGGAGCCTCTCAAGCAAACAATACGGGAACTCTTTCCCCTAACCTGCCTTCCTTCTCTTCTGGTATAGGATTGATCCACTGTAGAGAGGCCCGAAGTGTTCCTCATTCCGCAAAGAACATGATCCTTGCTTATTGGACAGAACTTTTAACCATCCAAGTTTTAGAGAAAAAAGAGAGAATGAATGAGAAAGAATTAAAAATGAAATTTCTAACTCTGGCTTCTGATAATAAGCAGTTCCAGAAGCAGTGATGAATTTGTGACAAATTTGTGATTTGAAGACAAATATTTTTTTGTTTCCTCCTATTTGCATAAAGCACTATCACATCACTGAGCTACCTTCCTCTCCCTACTCTTCTCCATGGCCCAGAGAGATCAGCTACATTGGATGCTCATTCTTTAAACCAGATTTAGATTATTTTCTTTTTGGAAGAATCTTTCCATCGTTATTTGACCCTTTACTAACATTTGCCTCACACAGTCCTTCCTGCTCATGCCTCCAGTAAGAAATTTCAGCCCCTTCCTCTAGCCAGGCTCTGGTTGTTATAATGTGATGGACTAGTGAACAAGAGATGATCAAACAAGTTGCTTATTCCCAAATGCTGAGAGCTACACAGCTCTGCATTCAAAAAGCCATCCTCTGTGCAAAATAGAGGTTATTCCTCCAGTGGGAAGCTCACCCCAATAGTGTAGAAAATGAATAAATAATTTAAATATGCAAAATGGAGATGATGCAACCTATCGACCTATATTAGCACAAGTGTAGAAGCAGTCATAGGAGTTCTCTCTGATAAGTCCTAGTCAGACTTTATCACTTGCAATATATGCAATACATGATTTTAACATATTTCAGTCACACAGATAATAGTCTGTAATAATTGCCAATTCAAGAGATGCATTAAAAAAGGGGAAAAGTACTCTTTTCTCTGTAGAGAAAATGGATGACCCAACAATGGAGTCACTTCTGCAGGAATGATACTGACTTATCAGGATTTGTGGGAGATAATAGAGCTTTAGACATGGAACCTGAATTAAGATTCTTAGTAGCTAATTGCAACACAGCTACATTTTTTCCTTCCTGATAATATGTAGCTGTCTATTTCAAAATTCTCATGTAGCTATAATTGAGTTACACAAACATCAACATATATTATGGATATCACTTGTGTATTTATTTTTTGTTATATGCCAAAAAATAAAAAGCTTTCTATTGTAATAGTATAAAAAGGAAGTAAGTGTATTTCAAATATTGAAAACATTGCAGTAAAATGAATGCAATCACAGTTGACACATTTCTTCTCTGAACAATGAACCATGCAGTCATAACCCAACTGCTAGGTTTACATTCCAGCAAATATGCTGTCTTTTACTAAGGACCAGATTGCATCTTTGCCACATGCCCTATGTTAGAATGAGCAAGCTGAAAAGTGCTGTGGTGGTTGCATATGTTATTATTATGCAGCTCCAATGAATAGTAGTTTCACAAGTATGGCTCTCGGACTATTTAAAAATTCATGCTGCATTGCAATCTCTTTCCTGTTCAGCATGTATCTTATTATCAAGTTTCATATCTCACTATTATAGTTAAACATTGTATTGTTCATTGTAGAATTTCTTCTGGAGCACATATAACTATGAGAGCTATGGCTAAAACAAGATCTAGAGATCATTTTCTTTGCTATGCAGCAGAGATGTTTCACTTCATTTCCTAGCTCACTCAAGTCCAACACAGGTCCAGAAAAACTCTTTGCTCATTGAGAATCCAGGAACAGCAGCCAGTAGAGTAGCCATGTTTAAGAGTTAACATCACTGTTTCTGGTCCATGGGTGTCAAAATACTCATCAGCAAAAGAACTATGGAGTAAGGCTTCAATGCTGTCACCTGGTAAACAATATAATGGGCCTACTTCCTCCCAGAAGATATGCAACCAAAGGCTAAGAACTACTAATCTCAACTGGCATGATCGGAGATCCAAGACTCTGCAATGCAGATGGATAATAATTGTTGCAGACAGAAAAAAAAAAACAAGCAAATATGTCTTCTCAGTACTTGCATACAAGCTATTATATGTACAAAGTAGTGTTAATACAGCACAAAATATACCTAAAAAAATGCACAGACAATAAAAGGTAGTGTTGAGTGAATATCTTCCGATAAGGCACACAGTACATCTGGTGACCAATTTTATTTATTTATTTTTAGAGAATATCCACATGTCATGATTCCTTATATACAGAATCCCAAAATGGTTGAGGTTGGAAGGGAGCCCTGGAGATCATCTAGTCCAACCCCACTGCTCAAGAAGGGATACCCAGAGCATATGGCACTGGGTGGCATCCAGGCAGGGCAGGTTTGGAGACTCCACAAACTCTTCACAGCAGCCTGTGCCAGGGCTCTGTCACCCTCACAATAAAGAAATTCTTCCTCATATGGAGATTGAACTTCCTATGTTTCAATTTGTACCCATTACTCCTTGTCCTATCACTGGCCACCACCAAGAAGAGTTTAGCCCCATCCTCTTTACATTCTCCCTTGAGGTATTTATACATATTGATCAGATCCCCTCTCAATCTTCTCTTCTCTAAACAGGCTAAACAGGCCCAGCTCACTTAGTCTTCCCTCATAAGATAGATGCTCCAGTCCCTTAATCATCTTCGTGGCTCTCCGCTGGACCCTCTCTAGAAGCTCCATGTCCCTCTTGTGCTAGAGAGCCCAGAACTGCACACAATATTCCAGGTGCAGTCTCACCAGAGCTGAATAGAGGGGCAGGATTCCCTCCCTCGACCTGCTGGCTCTGCTCCTCCTGATGTAGACCAGGATCCCATTGGCCTTCTTGGCCAAAAGGGCACATTGCTGACTCATGTTTAACCTGCTCTCAAGGCATTTAGTAATTCTGTCTTCTGTGTATCTTCTGTCACCAAGTCACCAACCTCACTCAGCAGTGGGCCCATATCTTCCCTAATCTTCCTTCCTGGTGTCCTTGGCATCTCTTGCTAGCTCTAATTCCAAACAGGCCGTGGCCTTCCTCACTACATCCCTGAATTCTCTGACAATGTTCCTATATTCTTCCCATGTGGTCCAATGTTTCTTCCACATTATGTGTACTCTCTTTTTTCTCTTTAAGTTTTCCTAAGATCTCCTTGCCCATCCACAGAAGTCTCCTGCCCTTAAATGGCTGAGACACAAATTTCATCACACACTTTTGCATGACTCTGATTTCACATTATATACTGCAATAAGTAGTAACCTTTGCCCTCTTCTCTTACCTTTTTGCCCATATTCCACCATATTAAACATATTTCACTGTTTCGTTGTTGTTGTTGTTTGTTTTTCAGTATCAGTAACTGTTTCCTTTAACCAAGTCACGCTTTATAAATATGAGTTGAGTCTATTTTACTTTAAATAGGAAGGAAAGGAATATGTCTCATTTGTAATGTATTCACTTTATGCACAACATTTGAAAGCTGCAATTATTCTGAGATTATAGTGAGTGTGATTCTGCAGATTTTCTGATTGAGAAAAAGTTGAGGACAACTAGTATCACTCAAGGCTGGCCGTCCTTGGCACAGCTGCAAATATAAGCAAGTGAGTGTCAGAAAAGCTGAGCAACCCTTCAGACATAGCATCAGCACCAAATCTTGAACTGAGGATTTGCTGACTGCCAGTCCTATGCTTAGCCCTCTGAGGCATGTTCCCTACTGCAAATGAACATTACGTCAATATGAAGATTGAAGCAACCTAACTAAAAGCTGGCAGGAGCTTGAAAATTTTGAAGTTCTCCATGTTATAAAGGAAACCAAGCTGGAATACTAAAGATTAAAAAGTAGGTCAAACTTAATAAATGCACTTTAAAGTAATCCACACTTTAAATCCTGATATGGAATGGATGAAATTTCTGCTCTATGCCAGTAACCACAGATTCACTCTAGTGCTTTTATTATGATAAAATTCTTGTGCACACAGAAATGGCTTATGCATATTTGCATCAAAAAAGAAAATGAAAGAAGCTGGAAAATTAAACTCCTAATGCTAAATAAGAAAATTGTGCAGCAAATGTTGGATCAGGGCCAGATGTAGGATGAACAACCATGCTTACCTAGTAGATATTGCATGTGGAAAAAAATATGACCTTGCTTAGCTGCACCAAAATTATCTGACCTACTAGTCTTCCTTCCTCTAATGCAAATAGAAAGGATTTCCTCTATTTCGTGCATAACACTATTTTTAATTTACTATTAACTGACTATTTTTACACATTGTATTTTATGGCAGAGATATAATGTATGATCAGCTGCTTTGCAGACTTCGTTTTGTGCTCTGGAAAAACTATAAACTGTAACAGCTCCCTGTGCTGATTCTGCCTCTGGGTGTTGACACTGGATCAGCTCCACCTGCACTTCTGATGCCAGAGAGGATGCCAAAACATCCTGCTCCTAATGCCAGATATAAAAGAAGCTGTAGAAGGATAGCAGCACCCTGTTACTTAGCAAGGCAGAGACTTTGTAACATTACTGTGCTCCACACTGCGAAAATATGATCTGATGAGTCTCCAGTCTGCTCCTGTTTTGCCTGCCCACATTTTCAAATGAAGTCAATGTTTTTTTTATGCATAAATACAAGGCCTCACGTCTCTCAGTGGACCTCCCAGATAGTTCATGACTGTGTTCTGCCTAGTAGTTTATCCCTTGCTTTTATAATCAAAGAGACTCTGTTTTCAAAGATGCCTATAGCTTGTAAAACCTGTGATGTCATTAAAATTCCCACCAAGAGCAACCAGGGAAAAAATATGGTCCACTTTTTCTGCTTGTGTTAACAATACCACATTAGAAGCTTCCGCATTAGAAGCTTTCCACAGAATATGGGATGCTACCACAGCCATGGAAGGTCTGATACTTTGGAAGGTCTGATACATGGAAGGTCTGAGACATGGAAGATCTGAGATATCCCTCAGCTACTACTCAGAACTAAGAGGTTCTTCATCCTGACCATGACTGAGATCTAGAGAAGGCAGGAGCTACTGCCTTCCTTATTTTCCTTTATACCCTTCACCTTTAGTTATATATACATACGTATATATATATACATACATATATATGTACATGTATATGAGCAAAATCAATAATGCTGAGACCGGTGTCACTGCACAGGAGTGCAGTCACCTACACAGATGAGTTCCTAGACTGGCTTCCTGGAAAACTGACACCCTCTCAGGCAGCCTTTGGGATGTCTTGGGAGTTAACATGGCCAAAGTCCATCTTCTCAGCAGGGATATGGAGATGACCCCTTATTGGGGAAATTAAATCAGGATGGCCATGGTAGCAAAACAGTTATCCTTGTGATACGCAAACAGATCACAGAATTCTTTTGCTTACTACTACACAATTCACATTTATGACCCAGATGGAGACTTACTAATGTGAACTTTAGACAGAAGACATTTAACTAAAACTCTCTCATTTTCCAGGTATTCTAATAAACTTTTTCCTAGACCATCCTATCTACAGAGAGGTAAGCAGGTGCCTTTTGTAGCCAGGTTTTGGATGGTGTGAAAAATCATTCAAGCAGGCACCTAGACACTACTGCAATGGATAAAACACATAACATTGCATCTCTAGAGTTTTTTTTAATTTACAGTATTATTTTACTGAAGTGAATTGAGCTATATGTCTTTATTATATAATCCAAACACACATTTCCATTGACCTTAAGGATTTCTGCAACACTCCAGTGACACTTAGTTCCCAAGGGGAAGTTATGCAGAGTCCTTTTTAACCTACATATGACTTTAGGTTTCCCAAACACCGATAAAATGATGCTCTGGTTTTCCTAAGAGTGAAAGGAACTATGAGATATCTAGACTTTCTAAAATCTCCCCTGACTTTTATAAACAGAAATTTGAGAATTATTAGAATGAGTCCTTTTAGACATAGACAGCTGAACAGTCCTGAATTCATATGATAGACTGAAGATCTTGAAGCTTATGTCAATAAGACATAGCAAATACAAGTGTTCTCCATATGACAATGCTTGAGGAAAATCCTTAACAATTTGCAGTATTTGGTTCCTGTTAAAACAGTCTCCACTCTTCCCAAAAGACCAGAATAATTGTCATAATTTAAGTAGAATTTTAAAACTGAACACTGAAAACGTTTATAAAAGAGGTACATCACAGTTCTTGCCAAGAAACCAGTGCTGAGGTGACAATTTTTCTTTTGTTCCTTTTTGTTCAGCATGAAATGACAGAAGCAATTGGAGGGGGTTGAATGACGGTGGCTATTACACCATGGCAAAATTGTCCGGAGAACACACCATTCTCTGAGCGCAATCTTGAGCAAACCCTTCCCTTCGTTGCTGCTGTCCAGAGTGGTGGAGCGTCCTTGCTGCAGAAACGCTATGGGGGCCAAGGACAGAGGCAGCTCTGACATTGTAGGTCGCCACAGGGTGAAGTGTCATGCCGAGCTCAGAGACCACAACTGTCACTCAAGGAATCATTAGCAATGAAAGGGACGCGATGAAGCTTGTTGTGTTGTCATCACACTGTAAGAAGGTTGGCTGCAGCCCAAATTAGCTTGCTTAGGGAGTGTGAATCAAAATGACATGTAATCTGAATGTTAATGAAAATTTTATCTTACTTTAGACATCAGATTCCATCCAGAAAGCTGTCATCTGGAAGACATTATCTCTTTCCCTTCCTCTTGCTCTTGTCTTAGCACATGCATTTGCAAATACATATGAAACATGAAAATATTCCTTTTTCCTCTTAAAATCTGCACTACTTGTACCACAGTTAGCAGAGCACTGTATTGTACTTAGAAATGCACTGTGCTATTAGAAATTTTAAAGCCTTCTTTGCAGCAAATGAGAAAGGAAGCCTGTGCAGAAAATGTCTTGCTCTTAAAGCAATATAATTGCATGAGATTCATAGGGAAATAGCTATCATAGCATGAGTGCTCCTCTGTTGTGGTGCAGTCCCACTGTCACAGAGCAAGTTGCAGTTTATGTTTCCAGAGGTCTGCACTGTTGAGGTGTTATTTGTGATATTCATGCATGTTCAGCTACATCAGTGTAAATCACAAGTAACTCCACTCCAGACAATGGACTTATCCCAATGTGAAGCCAGCTTAAAGCAATTTAAATCAAAGGAAAGGCCTTAATATATATAGTCATTCATTTTCTGACTAGCACGGCCAGTCATATGCCTCACCACTTTGCATGGAGCACAGTTAATTTTAATTTATATCTTTTTTTTTCCAATAACTATTAGAGACTTCGTGGTCTGCTACATTCAGAGGTCTTTCTTTTTTTCTCTCTCATGATCTTAAAAGACAGCTGGAAAATTTATTCTGCTGTCACATAGTGCCCGCTGAATGTTTCAAGTTCTGTTCTTCAGACTACATTCCAAGGAAGATACTATAAATGCTATAACACAAGTAATAAGCAATCAATAAGTAGAAAAACTCAGGAGAACTTTGACTAATAGTCTGAAAGAACTGAAGTCATAAAATGGTAAACACTGCTGGTCTAACTTATAATTGAGTCAGGAAACTATTCAAATGTCCTTTTCAAACCATCAGACAGACAGATCCTGGCATAAATACCTGAACCTAGCAAAACAGATCTTTGTGAATTCAGATAGACACTTCAACACAGAAATCTGTGAATTATCACTGAGAGATGATTAAATAATTGCAAAAGAATTAGGACAATATGCATTTTTCAAGCCTGCTAATTGTCCAAAAAGATACAGATTTTAATGAATATTAATACTCAAAGAACTGTACTTTGAAGATTTTGTATTTGGGCATTTTTTCAAGTTACATATTTACTTTTGTAATAAAGTTTGTTACACAAACATGTTTTTTTCCTTAATATGAGACACTAGCACACTTAAGAATGAAGGTAAAACCAGCCTGGAAAGGATATCTGTAAGGATGTCTCTATCTGCTTAAAGTTCCTTTTCTGATTCAGCATTTTGTCTAGGCAGTGTGTACACTGCTGTATTTACAAATTTAAACAACTTGCAGTGAGATAGACAAAAGAAAGTTATTTAACTAGAATTTCAAAAATACCTGGTAGAAATACAGAAGTGTAGGCTTTTGACTAACCTGAGTGGCACCCACATTCTCCAGAACAAATAAATTTCCCTGAGCTGACAGGCATACATGGCTGCCAATCTCCTCCACTTTGGACATGAGATCTATCAGATATACCCAAATAAAAGAAAAACACACAGAGACATTTTGGAGTGCTCATTTTTTAACCCAAATCAGTTACTGAGTCAATCTCCAAGACAATACACAAACTGCTGCACCACATTGCAAAAGGCAGCAGTAAACTTTGGAAAAATAGTGCAGAAAATAAGAGACATGCATGTGTGGAGCAATCAGTTTGTAAAGGATCTTTAAATATGCTGGTGATGCTACCTGAATCAGACAGATTACTATTAAGTGGAACAGACTTTCATAAAAACAAGTCTGTCTTTGAGCACAAATTCACCTTGCCTCAAGGGTCTCTTTCCTCTCCTTTTCTTTAAAATATATTATTAGTAGGAAAACACCTTTAGTTTCCATGCTGACATGGTATTTCTTACTAAGTCAGCATTTATTTGCTCCAAGCTCTCTTAGATCAGCAGTTTTGCACAATCTGATCAGTGACATCAACTGCAAATACTGAACACTTGACATACTTTTCAGGATGAACTGCCTTATTGCAGTTTCATACCTGTTAAAATATAGTCTCTAAGTGTTATTTGGACCTACTACCAAGGCCACAATCATTATCTAGTCTGTGGAGATATTTCTATGCTCTGATACATCTCATGTGTGGCAAGGGGAAGGTGGTTTCTCTGTTGCTAAGGGCAAACACTGTCGAAAGCCCCATGGTATCATGTTCATTCCTTTTTTCTTAATTCTTGTGCAATGTCTAGATGTAGTGATACGAAGCTTAGATGTGATGATTAGATAAATTTGAAAGTGTGCCAGACTAAGAAGTGATGTATAAGGAACTGTAACTCAGGCTTGCTTCCACTCATTTAGGTTTAATTAGAGCCACTTTACGGATGTGAAAGGTAGTCTCTCTATAATTTACATACTTAGAAGCCAGAAGCAGGTGTAACGTAAAAGAGCTTGGTTACTTAATTTCCATCTTTTTATAGCTCTTCAGCATGCAGCTTACACTAACTGAAACTACTTTGCACAGGGGTAGAGTGAGCCTTAAATAAGACAAAATCTAATTTATACTATATTAGGTATATTTTTTGAAGCGTGTTTTCTGGGTTTAAGAGAAGTATAAATACTCTGCACAGCAAACATTATTTTAAGAGTTAAATAATTTGTACTGAATGTTAGCAAAGTTGCACCATTCCTGAGTTAAGGGTTTTTTTTCACACTAGCAGCCACTACGCTCTCTTGTACTGCTATACTGAGCACAGTAATAGAAATATCCAATGGAAAACACAGTAAATGACCACTTAGATGAACTTAGTGCATCCACGTAGGCTGCATAAAAGCTACAAACTTATATACATGCAATATGTGCAATTATACATGAATTTTGTTTTTTTTAGTGCTAAGAGAAAACCTTGACTTCCATCCTTATCCTTGTAGCCTGAACTTTAAATGCTGCAAGGCAGCTATGATCAAAGATGATCACCAAAAGATCAACACCAAAAGATGATCATGCAGCCCCTTTGGAGCTGATGAGTCATTGCAAAGGCTGAAGATGGGCATGGTTCTTCAAAGCAGAGGTAAAATAGGGAGTCGAGTTAGACAGAGTGATCATGGTCTCCTCTTCTTTCCTCTCTCCACCTGTGAGAATAATAAGAGGTATGTTGCCCTATGGAGAAAGGCAACAAGCCTTTAAAGCAGAGTATGATGAACGGAAAACATCCAGAACAGAGGGAAAAGTTCTCCCCTGAAATTGTGCTACGCTTGGTCTGGGAGATAAATTGTCACAAGACAAGATCATGTGAAGAGGTATGTCAACAGCTAAAAGCACAAATAATCATGAGACAAAGGTGATGCTTACTCCTGACTGACTTGTTTGTCGTTAAGGATAGATTCATGAAGTGTGACTGGAGAAGGAAGAAGAGGTGTTGGGTCTCCTTCCTTCTGTAGCTTCCCATCCTGGGGACTTCTAGTATTGTCTCTCTGCTCCCAGTGCTGTCGTGGCAGTAATTTGACCCCAGCCTTTGAACATTCCTATATTTAGCTGTAATTTGAAACATTGCCAAAGTATGCCTAGGAATGCAAACTAAAGCAAAGCACTGGTGGCTTGAAACTCGACAGCAGCTCACTAGAAAATCACAGCATTAAAAATATTCCCTTACTTCTTCCTTCCTGCTTGTTTAGGCTTAAGAGGATTTCTCTCTGCTACAAAATATTGGACTATAAGACCTTCAATTAAAAGGTAGCAAGAATCTTTTATTAAGGAAAATACTAGGCAATCAGAAAGTTACTTCCTGCTTGTGTAACATACATGGACCTTTGCCAGGTAATATGCTGACTATAACACGACCTTGAATTGTGACAGCTGACAAAGCACCTTAAAATTATAGTTATGTGGAAGAACCATGAATCAAAAGTGCATTAAACAGCACTGTGCTGCCATAGAGAGACCCCTCAGAGAAGTCACATAGTAAGCACAGCTGTTGAAATGTTTTACCTTTCATTTTTAAATCAGTAGGCAGAATAACAAAGATTTGACTGCCCAGGACAGCTTTGGATACTGTACTTTGGCAGAATATAATAAGTTATGCGTCCTTTTCACCACACCTTCTGGAAATCATCTACTGAGCAATAGTCGCTACTGCTATCTCAAACCCACACTCATCGGAAATATGCCGAGGCATCATCGCTGCATAGTCCATGTGGCAATAACATGTAGAAGAATGGAGGTCACATATCTTCCAGTATGATCTCATGTCATGCTACCTCAGGTTTCAAGCTCAGTTAGAGGTATAAACTGAGAGTTGAAGGCCAGTTTACGCTGGAAAGGATATGATTCACTTGCCCACAATTGCCAGTTTCCATGTCACTGGTAAGAATGTTTTTCTTGCAGGAATTGCTGATGCAGGTTAATATGACACAAGTTAATTTTGAATTTGTAAGAAAATAAATAATAATAAAAATAATAATAATAATAATAATGATGATGATGATGATGATAATAATAAAGTAGAGCTCTTTAGTTACTTAGCTCTTTAGTTAGTCTGCAGTTTCTACATGCACAGATTTACCACTGATAACTTTTGGGCCTCAGCAGGCATATTCAGAAACAAGATGAGGTTCAAAATATGACTTGTTTAAAAGCAGGTATATAACATTTCTTAAAGTTAAAACTTACTGAGACACTTTGGCATTACTTGGCAGGTTTGGATTTTTTTTTTCTTTTTAAGGTTTAAAAGGAAATACTATGGGCTCAAAGGAAGAGAACGAACATCTAAATTGTTTGCATATGTCACCCTAAATACATTCTTTCTGAAAATAAATAATATTTCTGAGGTGCATAGGAGTGCCAATAATATTTCCAATCTGATTTGAAAGCAATTTTTTAATTATGAAATATATCTCCTTGACATAATACCCCAAAGTAAATAAGATCAGATATCAATGGATTGAAATCAATGATTGAACTGTAAATTCAGCCAATTTTGTTTTTGTCAATCTAAGGAAATTGATTGAATGCGATTTATTATTTGTGCACAGATCCCGAATAAATTTATTTTTGGCTCTGAAAAGCAAAGTATGGGGTCCAGTTTCCCCAAATGAGACAAGTTATAACTTTAAATAATCATTTTATAGACAATGTCAATATTACCCATACATTTAATGAATAAACCAGGTACTTTGAGGGCTTCCAAAAGGAAAATTCTTTCCCTAACCTACCATATGCTTAAACTGTGCAATAGGTATGTGGTACAAAATACTTCTGAACTGCCAATCCAGGATTACTGAGATTAAGAATCTTTTGGGGAATATGACACAGTTTTATTCAGGCCCGCACGACTGATTTTTCTCTAGAAAAAGAGGAAATTATGGATGAGAGAAGAGAACAGAGGGGAAAAGCTGGCCTTGCTCTGACATGAAGTCCAAACATGCCTTTGATACACACCGAATCACGGAATCGTTAAGGTTGGAAGGGACCTCTAGAGGTTATCTAGTCCAATTCCTCTGCACGCACAGGGTCACGTAGAGCATGGGGCACAGGACTGTGTCCAAGCGGGTTTTGAAGTTCTGAAGATCTCCAGAGAAGGAGACTCCACAACCGCTCTTGGTAACCTGTTCCAGGGCTCTATCACTCTCACTGTCAAGAATTTTTTCCTTAAGTTCCTGTGGAACTTTTGGTGCTTCAGTTTGTGGCCATTTCCTCTTGTCTTGTCGCTGACCATCACTGAAAAGAGGCCGGCCCCGTCCTCCTCACTGCCTCCCCTAAGGCATTTATATACACCGATCAGCTTCCCTCTCAGCCTTCTCCTCTTCAGGCTGAACAAGCGCAGCCCTCTTAGCTTTTCCTTAGATATCCCTGGCCCCTGATCATCCTGCACTGGACTCTGTCTAGAAGCTCCACATCACCCTTGTACTGGAGGGCCCAGAACTGGACACAATACTCCAGATGTGGCCTCATAAGGGCTGAACAGGTGAGGAGCAGGGTCACCTCCCTTGACCTGCTGCTGGAGACGCTCTTCTTAATGCACCCCAGGATCCCACTGGCCTTCTTGGCCACAAGGACACACTGCTGCCTCATGGACAACTTGTCGTCCACCATGACACCCAGGTTCCTCTCTGCAGAGCTGCTCTCCAGAAGGTCAGTACAGGCTGGGCACGATCCCTGAGGGACACTACTAACTATAGGCTCCAGATAGATTCTGATTACAACCTTCTGGGCTCTCCTATGCAGCCAGTTCTCAATTCACCTCACCAGCCACTCATCTAACCTATACTTCCAGCGCTTGTCCAAGAGGATGCTGTGAAGGATGATTTCAAAAGCCTTGCTGAAATCCAGATATATGACATCCCCCGCTCTCCCCTCACCTACCTGGTCATTCCATCATAGAAGGCTATTAAGTTACTTAAGCATGATTTCTCCTTGGTGAACCCATGCTGACTACTCCTGAGCACCTTCTTGTCCTCCACATGCTTAGAGACAACAGCCAGGATGAGCTGTTCCGTCACATCAAGTTCCTTGATCTGGGCATTCAAAGGAAGAAACAAATAGCCTTTGAAATGCTTAAGACAAGTGTTGGGAGACAGGATCAGAACTGGGAGCTATTTCGCATCATATTAATCAATAGAGTGTTTAAAATGAAGATTGAAGGCTACAGTGCAAACTTCTCAAGGTCTGCTGGTTACTTAGGGGTTGAGTTTAGGCTACATTCCCCCTTGATATATTGGGAAAAAGAACTTCAGTC
Source organism: Crypturellus soui (assembly GCA_032275445.1). Lineage (NCBI taxonomy): Eukaryota > Metazoa > Chordata > Aves > Tinamiformes > Tinamidae > Crypturellus > Crypturellus soui. The sequence continues at coordinate 1,852,548 of JAUBNY010000760.1, forward strand.
CAGTAAGCATTTACACCCTCCAAAGAGATGAGAGCCATTCTGCTATATAGGGAAGAAGACAGAGTAGCACAAGGCAGTGCAAGGGAGGTTGCAGGAAGGAAGATACAACTGAAAGAGGGGACTCAGATTGAACAGTGACCAAGCGAAACTCTCATGAACCAAATCAGCCTACAAAGTTAAATTCTTCTTCATCGCCAGATGTACAGCCTTTAGTTCAAAAGGTATGCATACCTAAATAGACAAATATTTGGACTGCCTTGCCTGATAACTGTGTATATTTACTATGTTCTTCTCCCATGCTCTTAGTATATAACCCATCTCCTCTGAAGAAAAGGTCAAGGTATGTTTTTGTTGTCTTCTGAAAACTTCCAAGACAAATATACTGGAAAAAAAAGTTTACATTTTTTTCTTTGTTTCTCTTTTCTGCTGTTTCCAAAAACCGAAAAGTATAGAAAGAAAATATTGCTGGTAGATTTTTTAAAAACTGACCTTTCTGTTTCCATTTAAATAAAAAGTTAAAAAAATAAAAGAAATGCACTTTGTTTCTTTGATCAGACATAATTTTCTGACCTCAGTCTTGGAACCATTCAGGTTAGCTTTAAACATGTCAGCAGCCTCACTTAAATGTAGCACATAACAAGTCTGTGTCCAAATGCAAATTTAATTCTTTCTAAACCAAACAAACAAATAATAAAAAATGATCATGTCTTGTAAAACAGTCATAAAGCATAATAACTAGAAATGTTAACAGAGGAGAGATGAAGTGAGCCATTCTAGGATCCATTCTCCTTGACAAGTGGTATTTATTTAAACAGCTTTCTTGCTTCAATCTCCTGATTATTACACAAATATTTTATGCTCTGGTCATTTTACAAGTACATTAGCTCTTAGGAGAGGTGTAGTACTTTTATTAGTGCTCCATGAGACTGTTATAAAAAAACCCACCTGGGAGGTTTAAATTTTATATCTTCAGCTCTGCTAATTATTCTCTAAGGGATTAATTAGAGGAACTTTTTAGTTTTCCAACAAGTTTATACACATACTCATACTGACTTAAGAAACAGTTCACACTGTGATCGCAAAAAAAAGTCTATTTGTTTCTTTATTGTACAAATGCGTTGATAGAGCCTCACTACAGTTATAGTTAAAATAAATCTACATCTCAGCATAATAGGTTTGCAAACATGCCTTCTTATTTCAATTTGGTTTGGCCCTCTGAGTCCTCTGGGCAAAAATAATTATTTATAAACTCTACAAGGGAGAGCTGAATGTGTTGAGTTGAATGTGTTTAGAAGACAGACTTGTTTGTGATGTGTTTGGTGTAAGAGGGTCTGGTTACTCAATCACTTTGCACAGATTTCTTACTGTCTTTGAAGTACCATTCTGTTAGTGTCTCTTCCTCTGTATTCAATCAGATTGGTCTTTTCAAGCTACCACCGAGCAGTTCTACAAAAAAATTAACCTCGTATCTTTGCTCTTATGACTGAAAATCTAAGCCAAATTTCCAAAATAACTATTTGAACAATTAAATAAGATAAATTTTGAGTTTATTTTTACTAATACATAGGTTCCAGTCACTATGAATCGGTGTTCTTCACAGTATATCTGACAAGGGGTTTTCAAGAAAGCAAAATAACTCTGCTTTCTAGAGGATTCAAAGGTGAATTTCCATCTTTGTGAGAGGTATTCTTTTGGAGGGATGCATCTAACTTTAGGCCACTCACTTCATACACACCTAGATAGAACCTGTGAGAACAAGGTTGTGTTTATCTTGCAGATCTCTAGGTAACTTTCTTAGAGTATATATTTCCATACTAAACTGCATTTTGAATTGCAAACATACTTAATACAGGATATTAGGAAATTGAAACAGAGCTGACAGGAAAAAAAAAAAAAGCTTTCTGTTGAGTTAAAGACCAACTCCTCTCTGCAGCCTTTTCTTCAAAAATATTCTTATTTATCTAATATTTTAACTCTTGATACTAACTTTAAGTGTTTGTGCATTACAGGAAAAAATTTCTCTGATGATTCAATCACAGAATTTGTCTGTAAAGAACAGATAGATTGTAAGATAGAAGATAAAAATTATGTATATGAAAGGTCTATTCTGTGGACAGATGTTGCACTCTGAAGTTTTTCAATCTTTGTATACAAAGGGTCAAAATCATAATCCTCTTATAGAAAAATAAGCACTTCAAATCAAATGATTTCCTCAGAGTTAGGAAAAAACACATAGAGTGTGAAAACAGCAATGGTCCATGCTGTAAATGCAAGCAGAGCATCTTGTTAGATTATGGGCTTGATTTTTGATAAAAGGGGTCAAAATCCTTTAAAGTTGACCATACATCTGAATTAGACAGTAAACAGCTAGTCACTAGCAAAGCTATCAAACCTTCTACGAAGTTTAATTTCATGATTTGCTATAGTACCCCCAGCAAACTATTGCAATTAACTCTGTCACTGCATGCAAGAGCAGCAACAAATGACAATTTTACACTCAGCAAATTTGGAAAACCTAAAGATGATGTACTTTTAGCTATGCTATATCAGAGTTTCCTCCCACTGGCAATAGGAGTCATGGTGTTTCAATTTAATTTTCCTTAATGTAATCTCTTTTTGCCTGCTATGTCTAAGGCAATTTCAATCAATATCTCATGCAAGTCATTAAGGGTCTGCATCTGTAATCATTATAAACATTGAATCCTTGGAAAGCAAATTTCTTTTGTACTAGATATCCTGCTTTCTTGTACTGCATGTTTATAACAGAATTCACTTTGATTTGATTTTTTAATAAAAATATAATATATTTAATAATATTTGTATAAAGCAAAATGTCTTGATCATCTACAGAACTTGTCTTAGAGAACCTTGAATAAAAAAAGAGAAAGAATGAGAATTCTAAGGAAAAAAAAGGTTATTTCAGTTTACTGATCAAGATTTGTAAAACAATAGATCATCAATTGAAATCTTATTTGAAACAACAAATTCTGCTATTTTGTCTTCTAGGAAGACCACTCACTTTAGGAGAGTCCTCTCCAAAATATAAAGGGCAGAGTCATAAGGAAAGCTCATTATCTAATGGTCTTAAAGAGACAGGCATATTTAGAAATGAAAATGAGTTACTAACACCCTATAGCATCTTTGGAGGAGGATACTGGAAAGAAACATCTGTGTCATGAATGCACTGCAAATGAAGTATTATGAGCAACAGCCACAGAAGGACATGGGAGTAGTCATTTCAACTTATCCCAAAGTGGCAGATGCTTAAGAAAAAATATGAGAAGAGAATAAGCATATCCTTCCAGCATTCAGTTGACTGTTATTTAGAGACTTGACCTTCAGTTATATTTCACAAGTTAGTGTTTAATTGCATTCACTAATCCTTTCTTCTAATAAAGTGTCTAAATAGCTGTTGATCTCATTCACACTTTAATTATCCAAAACACTCTAAAGTAATGAGTTCCAAAATTCAAGTGTACATTATATATAAAAGATTTTATTTTCTTTTAGAATTGCTGCTCAGCTTGATAAACCTGAATTTTCATATCAGAAGGAATAATAAATATTCTCTACTTCCCTCGTCCACCCTATTCATAACTTCTTAGCCTGTTATCAAAGCACCTGTCAGTCTTGCCTTTTCCCATCTGAGTCTTTCTTTATTTCGTCACTTCTGGTACAGAAGTTAGATTTCTCTTATTTGAAGACTTAAGCCTTTCCTATAAGATAACAGGTACTGGCTTAACTGGACATGTCCAGCCCTGAATTTTACGTTTAGCTGAAGGGCCCACTCTCACAACACTTCTGAGAATATAGCACATGCCTAATAAAGCATCTGCCGTTTCTGGACTTTTTCACAAGGACTTCCGCCCATATCAGTCGTAACCAGCACTTGGGTCCTTCACACACTGTGAAAGTTCATACCTCCTAGGGGAAAAAAGTAGGGAAGAAAAATATATATTTTTCCATATCTTAAGATATGTTTTCCTTAAGTATTTTGCTTACTGCACTGACAGTCATAATCTATTCTTCAACAGTCTGAAATGGGACCACATTCTTGCTCTACTTTTCCTAAAAGGACAATATTTTACACACATCCTTTGAAACTTTACACATTCCAAAATCCATGTGCTGTCAAACTGGCAGAAATCTGAAGACTGGCAGATGAATCTTTTCGTTTAGAAAGAAATTCTGTTCCAAAAGAAGATCCCTATGATGTACTAGGCAACAAATACTGAGAATTCTGTGGGTCCACCTGACATTCTACAAAGTCGGAAGATGACATGTATCCTTATACTAGAGATTTGCATACCGCTCTCCTTGATACTCCATCATTCAACTGTAGTGAAGGTTTTGGCTGCCAAAGTAGCAGAAGGAAGCTCTGGGACTGAGGTGGCACTGGGAGGTTGACGGAGCCAAGCCACTACCTGCCAGAAAACAAATCCTTGAAGCCAGGAGAACACGGTTTGCCAGAATCTACAGCAGGCTTTTCATTACTTTTCCAAATGAAACATTTTGAATGCCCCTTCTTTAGTTTTAAATTTTATTTGGAAAATAAATGTCAAAATAACATTGTGCAGTGATACACCCTTCAGGCAGGCAAGAGAAACTTCCACAGCATCTGCCTCCACAGCAACAGGCTCTTCACATGAGAACATTAATTTAAACCAAGCCATATTCAGCATTCATGACTCAGAATCCTCTGGACCATGGCGGTATGCTGTGAAAATTGAAGCTCTGAAGAATAGTCAGTAACTATCATAAGCAATAAATGGGATGACTAGGCAAAAAAAGAAAATTGATTTATGGGCTGTCCAAGAGAATTGGGCACTACTGCTTTCATTCTACTCAAAAAAACAAAAGAGATGTAAGCAAGAACTCTAGGATCAACATCTCTCCTCCCTCCTTTTTTTCACCAGAAAAGGATCAAAAAGGCACAGAAACAACTTCAGACAACATGCTATATCAAAGGAACCCTTGATAGATGCACAGAGGAAGATATATGAACCAGCACTTCAGGAAATTGTACTTCAAAGTTCTTATATATTCTAGCTTTATGTATGCCAGTTGAAACTGGATTAGTAGACAAAGACTAGTATGGTCCTTTGAAAGACTACTCATAGTTTTAATTAATAATATACATTTCATTTGGTGGTCCTTAATTACAATTATGGTATAGTCATATCATGTTGCATATGATTATACAACATACATACAGCTATCATGTTATAATGTTAATAATTACTTTTAATATTTTATGAATCTTCCAGTTTAGGTGATTTGGTCAGTGAATACAGACACACATAATTAGAATCTATGAGTAGGCAAAGTCGCATGAAAATGTATGGTAAAAACTGACATGTGGGGGGAGGTTCTTTAAATTGACACTTTTTTTTATTTTTTTGCTTCTCGGAAGCAATAAAATTGTTGCATATCTTCTGGTATCCCCTCTTTCAATCAATATGAATTCCCAGTAACATGCAATGAATTCCAACCTAATTGAAACAATTAGCCTAACACTGTTGTCAAGAAAATACGCTATTATAAATCATGACATATTAAGTATTAATTTCTTAATCTAATTTGAAGTATGACTGCACACAGCCTCTTCATGATATTCACTGTTGATAATACAAATGTTGGCTGCAAGCCTGCAAAGTGATCAGTGTGGGTTTACACTGGCACGTAGAGTCTGCACATTTGTATTACATTGTAGTGTCCAGTGTAAAGGAAAAATGGCAAAAAACTTGTCTATGGTTGGCTCCCCCCATCTGGGAATCTTTTCTGTAAAACTCAACATCAACATTTTAAGTTTGGAAAACAAGACTAAACTTCACCAAATAAGTAACATAATTTTTAATGAAAATAATTTATAAATTCATAATTTAATAACTCCTAATATTTTAATTCTTAAACTAAACTGAAATACTCCAATAGTTTATTACAATCATTCTTATGAGGCTCATGTATTACATGAAATTAATACTGTTAGGTGACAGATATATCCTAAAAGAAGTCAACTACCTCAGAAAAAGGCATAATCTCTTAATATAGACAAAATGGAAGATGCTTTCTGTATTATTTTGGAGACATGAGAACTGAGAAACAAATTTGAGCAAAATTCCTGTAATTCAGACACATGCATGTAACATCATCAAGATTTCTATACAGCAAGGAGAATAATACAGACACTTCACATGTACAATTCACCTTACCTGAGGTAAATACAAAAAGAAGCTCAAAAATGTGCTATAAAATGATTATTAAGGGAAATATATTATTATTAGCTCAAATAGTTCTCTACAGCATCTATGACTAATGTAATAACAAACAAAGAAACTGGGAGTGGGCTTCCTTACATCTAGCTTTCATCATCCAAAAATTAACTAGATACTAGATAATTTTCTTTGTTCTATAGTTCAAATAGAGATACAAAAAATCAGAATATTTTTACATATATCTTTAATGTAATTACTTTCTGGAGATGACAGGCTTCCTCCTTCAGCCAGAAGAGGAGCCTCAATGACTGGCTTGAACAACACATTAGTCTAGTGAATCCCATACTACTTGGCATGTTCAAACATGCACAACAAAACTTCAGTAAAACCAAGCAATGCGTCAAATCCCAGACTAATATTTCAGCCAAATTAAACACTTTTCTGGTGAATCTCTTTTGATTTTCTGCCTGATAAAAAACAATGCTAAAATATTTATAATAGAAAATCTGTTCTGACGCACCTTGTTTTAGGATGATCTGAAAGACCTTGATACAAAAGGATTTATATGCATGCACGAAGATCACTTTATGAACAAATAAAATATACGCTGATCTGTAATGACATTTTATATCATATAATAACCCTGAAAAGCATTTTACTACAGAAAATTGCAAATATCATTCCCCAGGGACTTTTCATATGCTGGTCTAAATCTTGAAGTGTCAAAACCTGCATCCTGTCCTTTCTGTGACCACACAGCTTACATTTCATTTCACTTAGCTTTTCTGGCTACTTCAGTATGCCACTTATGTAGAAAAGTAGTAGAAGTAAAGGAGATGAATTTCAAACAAATGTTAGAAAGTTAGATTTTATTTAAAGCAAAAAGAAAAGTTAGCAATGCATGCCATAACTCTTCATTGTATGTCACCAAAATATATAACCAGATCACTATTTCATATGCATCACATAATGCAAGAAAAAGATGAGGTAACTACATATAGAACAGAGTAATTCAAAACACAGAGTGTCTTTGTCTTCAAGGTATTTTCCTAGATTCATGCAAACTGCTGGATTCTCATCTTATATTAGCCAAAAGGTCGTTCTCTTGATACCTGTCATCTTGAGCTCAATGTTGACTTGGACAATGATCCTATACAATTATTATTTTTAATAGGCTGTGTTTGTCACTGAATCAATAGCAGCATAATCTGCCTCAGAAGATCACAGAATTTACTTTATCACAGCCCAGTTTGCTTTTGTTCTCAGAGCAACTGAGGTCTATGTAGACTTTCATGGTAGCATTGATTAGGTTTGAGACATAAGAGAAGAGCTATCCATATAACTTTCCAATGAAATGATTATTTCCATGTATGAACTGAATCAAATACAAAGAAGAGACATGAATGAAGTCTTAGAGAGTATTTCAAGTGTCCAGTTCTGGGCCCCACAGTACAAGAGGGATGTAGAGCTGCTGGAGAGAGTCCAGCGCAGGGCCAAGAGGATGATCAGGGGCCTGGAACATCTGCCCTATGAGGAGAGGCTGAGGGAGCTGGGCCTGTTCAGCCTGGAGAAGA
>JAUBNY010000760.1:1860436-1873352 GCA_032275445.1 Crypturellus soui
GGGGGGTTGGACTAGATGACCTCTAGAGGTCCCTTCCAACCTTAGGCATTCTATGATTCTATGATTCTATGATTCAAAATGTACAGTCCTAAATACATAATTTGGAAACTTAACTAAGAAGATAACTGTCAACATTGGTCAGCTGCTGATGGGAGAGATTTTTCAAAGCTTCTCTAGGATGGATAATCTCACTGTAAGTCAACAGGAACTGTGATCCTAAATCATGTAACCATACTAAAAGAATCCTACAGTGCATATACATTAAAAATGAATTATTACTGTGATAACCATTTTGGGTCTTGTAATTGAAAATGAACACTTCATCCCTGGATCTTCCTTGGTATAACGCTAATACTTATTATGTGTTTTTCTTCTGTTTTTGGAAAAGCATATTTTCATTTCAACTGCTTCCAATGGGAAATAATTCAGAGAGAGGTGAATGTACTCTTGTCTTTGCAACTTTTATTATATAATAAAGCCTTCTCAGTTTTCAGAAGATGGCAAGCAGGAGCTCACACACAAACACGCACGCACAAGCTCTCCAATAAAATGATGGAAAGGACAATTACATTTGTTAACAAACAAGCACTAAGACATAGGGTAAAATTATGCCTGAGTGCCTGGAATTTATTTTTTCCAATAATGTTCTAGTAATAAAAAAGATGAAAGACTTATTAGTTGTTCTCAGTGGGAAAATGATTTGTACTTTTTTATTATACAGTACAGATTGCTCTTTGGTAACATGTAGAGCAAAGTACTTGAATAGATTGTAAGTGTCATGTGAATCAAAATCTAAATAGTCTGTTGGGGATGCATATAATAATTTTCCAGTTGTTTTTTATACAGCAAATTTTCAAATCAAAATAAGGCTACAATAATTTGCCTCACTTGAAGTGGACTGGGGCTTTGAGAAGGAGACGGGGGAGGAGAATAAGCTATTGAAGCTGTTCAAGTCAGCAAGCACACCTCTTGATTGTTGAATTTGCAAACTGCCTTCATCCTCACCTTAGTGCTGCTTGTGCTATTGAGTGAAATGGCTTCAACATGTATTGTGGTCTGATTAATTTTCATGGTACTTATAAATTTGATTCCATTATAAATTGCTCAGCAATAACTGTGTTCAGTTAGGAAAAATGCCTGTGCACAAGCATGCATAAATTCACAGGCATTGACTGGCCAAGGAGTGTTTGATTAAAACATGTAGTAGATTAATCTGCAGATTCTTAGAGGCCTGAAAACAATTTTGCTACTACCAGAGAGAAGTAATCATAAAGTTTGCTAGAGCACTACAGTTTTTCTTCTGTTCCAGCTTCCTCCAAGGCACAGCAGTATAAAAGGCCTGATCCCTACATTTCAATATCGAATGGTGTTTGCTAGCTTCTTTACCTGCTGTTGGATTTAAGATCAACTCAACTCAGATATAAGGCTGAAGCTAATTTCTACTAAAGACTGAGGACCATGTGAACATGAGAGGAATATCCTAAAGTAAAAATCTAATTAAGAGCAAATAATTCATTTCTAGGCATCATTTTCAGCTCCTTTTCCAATATAAGGGAAAAGCTAAATACTAACATCGGAGTCAGAAAAGGCCTACCTCAAACCAGTAGCAAATTGCATAAGGAAGAATTTATCCTGCAAACGCTTCAAAGCTTAAACAATTCTACACAGTTCTAAACTACCCAACATGAGGATAGTAGAAAAAATGTCACAAAACTTTTCAGAAGGAGCTCTGTAACATTTGTCTTCTTCCCGAGACATACACAGTCCTTTTCATTTATTTATTTGTTTTTAATTTATCTACATCTGGCATAATTGAAGAGATATTAGAAATTAATTTCTTGGAATCCTCCACATCCTTTTTGGTCCTCAAAGTTTTGCAACTGCTAATTTCTATATTTTTTTGAAAGACTCTCTACGTTCCAAGACAGTTTCTTTTTCTGTCCCATCATATAAACATTCCCCAAAGATACCACAGAGTATGTTTCACTGCTGGATTTTCCACGAAAAGGAAAATGTACTTTGAAGAACATCTGGAAAGAAAGAATTTTTAGAAGAGATTTTTCTTTTTCTGAGGGAGAAATTTCCTTAAAAAAAAAAAAAGAGCTTTTTCCTAATTATCCCAAATTCACATCCAACATCAAAATGTTGTCTCTTGTGCCATGCCAAACAAGTAGCTTCAAACTTGACCGATTCTGCCTTTAGTGACTGAGGAATCTCCGAAAGTATCTATAATAGCATATCTCTATCTTCTTATAAATTCTGCTTTAATTATTTCATGTATAGAGAAGTTTGCAATCTGTTAGACTGATTGCTCTTGTATTTTGAAAGACTATCCATAGCTACCTGTTCCCCTTTCCTAGATAGACTGTAAATTCCCTAGGGTATGAGGCATCTTTTTGTTTTATTATTTGTTCAGCAGAGTGCTAGTTCTGTGAATAGATTTTTGTGATATTATCATGGTATTCCAAGCACAAGAAATGAAACTTAATTCTAATCAGCTTCAAAAAAAAAGCATCTTTTAAAACAAAACTTAAAAACAGATTAACATAATTGGAAAAAAAAATCTTGTATTGTCTACTGTCTATGGGCTGTGGTCTGTATTTCACAGAGGGTGAACTATTCTGAGCCTCTCATATCTCCAACATTTCAAATGCTGAAGAGATACTAACTGTACTGTGAGATAGCTTAAAAATAATTATTTATAATAAAGAATCATCAGGGGATGAAAATAAGAGATTTAACTCAACGTTTGGTGATCTTTGTTTAGAGGAATCACTCATGATTCTGAATTAAGACTGGTAGATCCTTATTTTTCCTTACCACTTAAAGGAGCCTCTAAGAACAAAATAATAAAATGCAAACCGGGTTGTATTTTAAAGAAAAATCTGATTATATTCAGAGTTGGAAATGAAAGGTAGATTGAATTCCATCTATTTTACAACTACCAGTAAATAATACAAAAATTACATACAGCTAAAATGTATTACTGAATTTATTTACAGAATAAGAAAAAACATCTCTATTATGAGAGCCATCATTTGCATTTTAAGTATATTTTCAAGCAACAGGATGATAGAAGGATACCAAGGACCTCTCGGTCCATGAAGCATCCATGAAGCATCCATGAAGATGCTTAAGGGCCTGGAGCATTTGTCATATCAGGAAAGACTAAGCGAACCAGGCCTTAGAAAAGAAGGCTGAGAAGAGATTTGATCAATATGTTCAAGTACCTGAGGAGTGACTGTCGGGAAGATGAGGCCAGGCCCTTCTCTGTGGTGGCTGGTGACAGGACAAGAGGTAACGGGTGTTAGTTTAAACCCAGGAAAATCCACCTCCATATGAGGAAGAACTTCTTTACTGTGAAGGTGACTGGAACAGGCTGCCCAGAGAGGCTGTGGAGTCTCCTTCTCTGGAGATCTTCCAAACCCGCCTGGATGCCACTCTGTGCCACGTGCTCTGGGTGTCCCTGCTGGAGCAGGGGGGTTGGACTAGATGATCTCTAGAGGTCCCTTCCAACCTCAACCATTCTGTGATTCTGTGAAAAAGCTAGAGTATGATACTACAGAAAAATATTTATGTCCATTCATGTTCATGCTCAGCTAATGGGGAATACAACTCCTCAGACAGACAATTTTTTATTGTTATTTACTTCAACAAAGTATAACTCTAAAGTTTTAGAAAAGATGATGAAGAAAACCAAAGAATAAGAGAAAAGGCTCACCCCATGTTTCTGATCAGATGATGTCAGTGTAGCGAGACATCAGTTAATTCTATCAAGTGATCAAACCTCTCAAATCTCTGCACTGGGTGCCTCTGAGTTCCAACAAGTGTTTCATGTTTGTAGGATTCAGCAAGTCAAAACAATTTGATTATAGGTGATTGTACAAATGCTAACTTATCTAGGGCAATCATTGCTTTTTAGGTAAACAAATTCATTGTAAAGGTGTTAAGATAAAAGATTTCTAATGCAGATTTTTCAAGTGTAATCTCCTGATACAAGGGAATCCAGAAATGTCAAAATTTACCAAAAATGACCAACAAGCAAGAAGCTGAATATGATTTTGCAGCTGTTGTGTAACCATGTTTAAGTTTTCCATTTCTAGGAATATTTTCAAAGGCAACAGATAAAAAAAAGAGCTCATGTGTGTTCATCCAAATGATCTGAGTATTGGTATTATGTTCGTTCTCTTTCTACAAGAGTTTATAACCATAACAATTCACCCTTATGAAGCATCCTTTCCTTATGTCTCCTGATTGTGGCCTATGGTGTAAGGTAGTGTGATACATAACTGTTTTTTTCTTAAAACATAGGAATTGTGAGCATGCTGTAAGCTCTACAAATGTGATATGAAGGTTAATGTGAAAATGAAGATTAAGAGAAGAATCTTCAATACTCTTAAAAATGTCTAACTTAACTTTTGGGTTCATTAGATTGTCTAACTGCTACTGCAATGGCAATGGTCCTTCCACTGTGTGGTGGCCAAACTGTGCAATATCTTGTCATATGAGGAAACAGAAAAAATATTAAAAGCTAATATAAGGAAGCTCAAGATGTTGCCCAATATTAAGGTAATTGATTAAATGAGTAATTTAAATTATCTTCAAAAAGTTCAACCCTGAGTTATCTCAGTTGCCTGAATGTGTAATGATGTGCCCTAGTCTTTTTTTTTTTTCTGTTCTTGTAAAATCTAAATCTGAAATTACTAGTCCTTCATCTCTGAATGAATTAACATTTTTCCTAGCATAAGAGAGATCTTTTAGCTTGCTGCTGCTTTTCTGTGTTCTTACAAAGATAATATGAACCTAGTTTCTGGTATAGTAATGTCCATGACAACATGTGGGCTTATCTGCCAAGCCATTGCATTTGCATGATGTGTCTTCTGACCTCCACTAAGACATCCACCGTTATCTTTCTGGGTTTTAATAACTTAATGTATTTGGGAGAACTTTTACAGACTTTATAAATCTGTAAAGACTGTAAGAAGAATAATACTCTTCAAATTAAAATTTAGATTTAGATACAATTTCAGGAAGCACTAAAAATACTTTAATATTTTTTCTTCCATTAAAGAAGAAACTTTCTTGTAAAACAGCCAAACTATAGGAAAAAAAATCAAGATATTTGCTACAAGAACTATTTATTTGACCTGTGATTTGTTTTTCTTCAGATCTAATTTACATCTGAATACTTTTGGCCTGCTTCCAAGAAAAGCATTTTGCCCACTGTGAGGTTTAATTAGTTATGACTTATATAATATTTTGAAGATGAGAAGTATTCTGTGCAGCTTAAGTTATCTTTATTCTCTCTTGCTCTTTCCCTAGCTAAAAGAAACTAATTAAAATGTCTTTTTTTTTTTTTATCTAACTTGTTCTAGAGATACGCATGCTAAATAAAAGGCAAATAGTTCCATGTTTCTGCATGGAGGAAAGGTGTAACATCACAGGTATACCTCCTTTTACTTATATGCTAGCTTTTTTAGCTCAGTGCCAAGAAAGTCATTATGATGTGACTTACTGGTAATACTGAATCCAGCTTAAATCACAGCCCTATTGTGACGAGACATTGCATATACTCCATCAGTCCTGACCTGAAAAGCTCGCAATCCGAATGGACACAATAAACTGAGAGAGGCATGGGGGAAGTGAATCACAAAGGTTAGTCAAACAAGAACACTTGTCCTAGTCAATCAGCAAGATTTGTGGTAGAACTGAGGTTCAACCTAGGTCCACTAAGGTGCAGATCATTTTTTACCAAGAACATTAAGTGGTACATACGATATTGTTGAAAGAAAAAAAAAAAAAAAAACAAAAGGACCTGAAATATTATTCTTTAATCTACAAATTTGATATATCAAACAGAAAAAAAAAAGCGATGATGTGCTGAACGCATAAAATCTAATCCATCAGTAAGAATGCATTATTTGCAAATCACATAAGTTCATCAGCACTGGGGAGACTTAAGCTGGAGCTGAAAGCAATGGATATAGTTTATTTAACCTAGAAAAAGAACACTGAGGAAAACTAGTTAATTCCTTAACTCCGTTTAAAAACAGAAATGGAAGTTATTAGAAATACAAACTATGTTAGGCTCAGGAAATCTCCTGTGCTGAAAATGCCCAGAGGCAGAGAAAGCAGAAGGGATGAATAATATGTGCTTACCCCATTCTTATCCTCCAATATCCCATCTCTGTCCTTCTTATAGTCACTAAAGAAAGGAGACTGCTGACTAGATGCTGTGCTCTGAGCAAGAACACCTCTTCTTTATGTCTCTGTAGTCAATATTTTATAAAACTAAAATGGCATATTAGTATCTTTCTCTTAAATATCACATATAAAGCTTGGCAAATTATTCTTGCTATGCCATTAAAAATTGAGGGGATTTCAAGAATAAAAAATTGCATCAGAGTGAAGATACTTCAATGTTAAAATGGTTTTAGAAGGGGCTGCTATTTACTCAGGGCATCCAACAAATCCTGTCAAAGTAGTTTCCATACTTCAAAATAAATGGCTACGTATCACTCTGTATTATGGGGTAAGACTTCCCTGTTTCTAAAATTTCATCCTTATATTTCAAGTTGCAGTAGAAATAACTAAGATGATAATGAAAATGTCTTGAACAGAGGAATATTCTTTAGAATATTCCCATTCTTAAAAATAAATGTTCCTGAATTAAGACCAATGTAAATAGAGGCTAAAAGAATTCAAATATTTCTTCAGATAAGACAAATAAGTACAATGAACTGCCTAAGAGTCTCACTGAAATTTTTAGGAACTGGAATAAATGAACATCATATTAACTTGTACTATAATTATGTGCATTTTGCCATAGGCTAAATATTGAAATTTAACTTAAGCTGAAGTTTTACTGAAATAAGGTAGGAGGCTCAGGAAAAATAAAGTAAATGATAAATAGTTCAACAGCTAGCTTTTCCATGTATATCATAAAAGGATTTTTCTGAAAGGTATAGACATCCTGCACTTGCCAGATTTGGAGGATAGGGAGGTAAAACAATTTTCCCTTCTACCATTCGTAGGTAACAGAATTACTGAAGAAGAGCAGGCCAAGTACCTTCTATTGATGCGTTCAGTAAGGTGCCCCTTAGTAAGTGGTCATGATACTCAACATTTTAGTGCTGTTTACCAGTTCCTTACTGTGTCTGTAAAATAAGCGGCCCCTGAAACTCTGTTCACAGACACACAGAGACTGCAACTTGATTGAAGGCAAAGCAAGTTATCCAGAATGTAAAACAATTGTCATTAGATATAAAAGCAAAAAAGCATTTTGTAAGCTTTAAGAAAATACTTACCTGGTGCTTACTTGCTTTACTGAAGGAGTAACACACATAAAACAAATGTTTACTTTAGCAGCAGAGCCTGTGAATAAGGGGGAGAAACTCAACACTAAAGCATAAGTAGCAACACATTTTCTAAGGTCCCTCTGCCTCTGTCCTTTGCATGTGCTATTTCAGTTTAAAGTGCAATCATGTTGTTGGCACACAGGCAGCATAAGCCAAACATCAGAGCTTTTAATTTTAGTCAAAATTGAGTTCCACTTTTACATTCCACATTTGCAAAAAGAAAATGGAAACTGAGATACACCCACGCTCACAGCTTCAAGCTTTATTATTATGCTTCCAGGAACACTGCTGGGGGTCCTAAAGCATGTTAAAGTTGGTCTCTAAATTGGATTTTCTAACTTCAGAAGAAATGCATAAGCAGGGTAATGCTCTTTCTTCTTATCTTGCATCGCCAGTGCTTACACTAATTTCAACAAAATAATCTCTAAAAGGCACAGATTTTGTAAATTAGCAACACAGTACCCACTGGAATCCATCCTTAGATCATCTGTAGGCTTTGCATTAAGAAGGAAAGGGAAGAGTATAAAGCAACAATGTAAAAAGTTAAATCTCTGCCTGAAGCAGAATGTGATGTGAATATTGATACCAGATTTTATTTTTAATGAAAAGCAATGTAAAGAAGTTCTTTGTAAAGTGGATAAGCTAGACTGAAAATAAATAAGAAAATGAGTTTTTATCATACTCCTTATTCCTGACTTCATCATATTTCAGACCAGTTTTTCTCAGGATTTACAGGGCATTCTTTGGATACTTTTTCTTCAGAGTTTTGGATTGGGGATTTTATTTGTCAAGGGGACACAACTTATTATGAAAAGTCACTGATGAACAAATTTCCCCGCCACCTGGAGCACTCACAGCCTGGTATGAAATTCCATGCATGTATGCATGCACGCATGCATGTATGTGTGTGCATATGTTCGTGTGTCTGTGTCTTTGTAAAAAAATGAGAGCAAAAAATCCTTCTTGTGATATTGGAACTAAAATTTTTATAATCTGTATAATGATACACTTCTGGAATCTCAATACATGTTGAAGATAGTGGTAGTGTGTTCATTCTGCTGGACAGATTTTGAAGCTGTCAGGTCCAAAGCACAACTTCTTTAGTGCTTATCACAATTTTCTTGTGTTGCCTTGATTACCTCCTTCTGCAAAGACTTTCCACTAAGTCCATGGGTAACACCTATAATATTGACTCTCTTACCCTGTGATCACAAACACAACAAGTTGGACGCAGAGAGAGCGCTTAACATGGCTTGTTACCATGACAAAGCCTCACAATGTGGTATTTTGAAGCCATCTTTTGCCTTACATCAGTCATCCCCATTTCTAGGGCTCGGTATCTTATCTAGGGCTTGGTAGTGCTGTCTCTTCATCTGTCAATCTGATTTCATTTCATCTGGCTGATTTGATGACTAAATCTATTAAATGTCTTCTGTGCAATGAACCACTGGGCAAATTCTCTTCAATTTAGAAGAGAGGCTGTTTGAAGAAACCAAAAACAGTCTGAGAAAATCATGAGTGATGGGTATATACAGTGAATAGGGGCTGACTGTTTACTGACTCTTCCAAAATGAGGGGTCATCAAATGCAGCTGATGATAGGAGCTAGGCTAAAAAAGGGCAATGGTTCTTCCTTCAGCTGGTAGTAGATCTCAGGGACCCAGTGGGAAAATTTATAAGATACCTTTTCTACTCATAGTCATTGCTTGAGACAGAATACTGACCTACTCACAACCAGAACAGCTCACATGTATACTAGTCACAGCTGGATGCCATTCTCAGGGACTAACACCTCAAGACCGTTTTACTCAATGGACTATAGGTAAATGTATTAACTAGACAATGAAAAGACATTCAGAAGCAAGGACAAAGACATTTGGTAAATGACAACAATTTACGATCGTCTGTCATCGATTCTGTCTTAATATTATATATACTTTTTAATTTGGGTATTTGAAGTGCTAGTGTTTAAAAAGAAAATAATAGAAATGTTTGTAGTTTGCCTTCTTTTATGCACATCTGTCTCAAAATTAAACTACTGTATCATGACAGTTCTCATTTAATGTAAAATAATTTAAATTTGTAAAGGGAAAATATGGAACTAGGAGGATCTTGTGTTACTAGAAACAGACAGATTGGTGGTGGTTTTTCCCATTACAGACTGAAGCAGTCGTCTGCCACAGGAATCTGTGTTAAGTCTGAGATTATGGTAACTGCAGAATAGGGACTCCCATGTGCTCCATTTCGTTTTTACGATTATTCATCAGATCTGTCAAAGAAAGGGAGTTAGAGGTGGTTAAAACAAATGGGAAAGTTCAGACTGAACCCTATCTGCAAGGATTCTGAAGAGCAAGTACAAAACAAGTCCTAGAGCTGCTAGTACAGCAATTCACATAGCTCAGGTTATCCTGGATGGATCCTATCTTTAGTCTCCATATCCACAAACTCTCCGATTAAGTTTTGGCTTGGTTGCCATAACAAGAAACATTTGTATGGTTACATGAGGATTTATAAAGTCTCCTGGGGCCTTTGGAGCAACACAGAGTTTGTGACTTTCCCTGAAGGGGAGTGAGGGATAAAATGTAAGATGTAAAAGTTCTGAAAATATGGTGTCCTGGGAAAGGAAGAAAGCAGCTGACTCTGCATTGCAGAGAAGCATCAAAGAAGCAGAATGAACGCAACCAAGCCCGCTTTATCCTGGCCATTCTCTTGAATTCCCAATAAAACACAAAAATATTTCTGTTTATTCATAACATATATGTATACATATATGCTCAGAATTATGTATTTATGCTTATTTGAAAAGCCGGACTATGCAACCTTCATTCCACAGAGAAGTATTTACTCATTTTACTTGAAATAGGCTGTTTATATCAGTGCTTCTCAAACATTACAAGCACCATCTTCTCCTTGACTGCAACTGCCCATCAGTTTCTTTAGTTCTCTCAGAAAGACAAAAACAATAGGTTGGCTCTAACTTTAGCTCGGGGTTCACTCCCAACCTAAAAAAGCTGATTCAAGCAGCCAGTTTAAGTAGTTATCTCCTCAGTAACCAGTATAAACAGCTGCAGTCATTTTCTTTGGAGGAACTGAATTGTTCACAGCTGTAAATTTGTTTATATTTTTAAAATTTTATCTTCTTTTCCAAAACAATTTTGTTATCAAACCTTTTAAACATAAAAGACATATTACTTTATTTTTCCATCCTTCACATCCCTATTTGAACTCTCCTGTGTCCCTTGGGTGTCATAACCTACAGGGCAGAAGCTACCCCTTGATTTGTAGAAGGAATCCATGTACTGTTATTCAAGCTTACAGATATTTCTAAATGCCAAACACATTACTTCATATATCTCAGAGCATTTTACCTTTTCCATTTGTTATGCTGACACATTACTGAAGAGACTTAATTACCTCAAACCTGAAAGCAGCAAATACTTTAGCCCAAAGTAGAGGTTTCCTAAGGATGTTAGTAAATAAGTTAAGTTAATAGATGTTCTGCACTATTCAAGAAAAACAGTAGCATAATAAAGTAGTCTTGTTGTATTTATGACAATTTAACTAATATTGTTTGGCATTAGTTGTTTTGTAATTCAGATATGTAGACAATAACACAACTGATAGTCCAATATTACAAAAATGAATTACTTTGTATTGTAATATGTAATATTATAATATCAGAGAATCACAGAATCACAGAAGTGTTGAGGTTGGAAGGGACCTCTAGAGAGTCCAACCCCCTGGGGACACCCAGAGCACGTGGCACAGGGTGGCATCCAGGCGGGTTTGGAAGATCTCCAGAGAAGGAGACTCCACAGCCTCTCTGGGCAGCCTGTGCCAGGGCTCTGTCACCCTCACAGGAAAGAAGCTCTTCCTGTGTTTCAGTTTGCACCCATGACACCCTGTCTTGTTGCTGGCCACAACTGATAAAAGTTTGGCTTCATCCTCCCTACATTCTTCCCTACATTCTCCTCTATTGATCAGATCTCTTCTCAGTTTTCTCTTCTGCAGGTTAAACAGGCCTAGATCACTTAGTCTTTCCTCATAAGATAGATGCTCCAGTCTCTTAATCATCTTCGTCTCCCTCCACTGCACCCTCTCTAGAAGCTACACGTCCCTCTTGTCCTGGGGAGCCGAGAACTCCACACAATACTCCAAGTACAGCCTCACCAGAGCAGGGGCAGGATCACCTCCCTTGACCTGGAATATGGAATTAGAGAATCCTCTTTCTTCAAGGGCTGGCAGGTTATACACTTTACACGCTAAGACTAAAACCATTGAAAAGTTAAATGGCTGGTGTAACATCAAAAATGATGCACTCCATTGCAAAATACAGAATCACACCTTTTTCTAGGACTAGTGTCAGTCTTTTTGACAACATTTATGCCTTTAAACTATGTGTATGTCTGTGTGTGTTCATGGTTGTCCGTTTTCTGCCCACATGAACACTTTTTCACTAAAAAGACAGAAGGGAGAGCTACGCTTGTGATTTATGAACAGTCAGTCTATTGTTAAGTGGCTTGAGACTTAAGCAAAATTGTGTTGACTTATGCCAGTATAAAACCATCCCAGACTTTCCTGCAATAATATTCTTCTGCTGTGCAATATGAACCACTTATCCTGATTTTTATAAAAAGCCTTCGAGGCAGAAAAGAAGGAGGCTTGCTCCGTGAACTGAAATCATAGCTCTTTTTCACTGGCAGAAGAAGTATTCAAACAGGATATTTTTTACCGAGTAATTTGTAGAGTAAAAGCTAGCCCTTACAACTGTGACTAGACATGAAATGACAGGCAACATGGATGGCTTCCCACAAGAAGCAACACTTAAACAGATGGCATGCAAAAAGTGAAATTTCCAAGTAGCTTTAAAAGACTATGTAGACAAAACAGTAATCTAAAATGAAGTCTGCTTTTGTTGTTATTGTTGTTTTTAAATTATTTATTTAATGGAGTAATTCTCACTTTTAGAGTGTACTCCTTCATTACCACATTAGCAGCTTAAGGTTAGGATAATGAATAAAATACAAAAAAAAAAATCTATTTAAAACCTTCCTATGTAAAAGGTTTTTTTGCTCGTTTATTGTTTTCCTTCCCTCAGCCATTCCAGTCTTAGCCAAACTCAGAGTGAATTTTGGTCATATGACATGCTGGCTTAGTTTTTCTCCCACAAATCCTTCTGCTACTAAGACAAAGTTGTTCAGTTACTGGTTATTCTCAAATTCCCTCTTACAGAATTTAGGTTGCATTCCCAGGCCCGACAAAATAAAAACTACAGTATCTAGTAATGCACAGTGACTTTTAAAAAGCAAACTGGGTCTTGACAGGTTTTTATCAGCCCCCAGCTGGAACCTCTGAATAAGCATCCAGTTCCTCAGATTAGCTAATTGAGTCTGTTATTAAAAAAAAAAAAAAAAGGAGGAAGGGAGGAAGGGAGGAAGGAAGGGAGGAAGGAAGGGAGGAAGGAAGGAAGGAAGGAGGGAAGGAGAGAAGGAAGGAGGGAAGAAGGAAGGAAGGAAGGAGGGAAGGAAGGAGGGAAGAAGGAAGGAAGGAAGGAAGGAA
>JAUBNY010000760.1:1873452-1890368 GCA_032275445.1 Crypturellus soui
GGAAGGAAGGAAGGAAGGAAGGAAGGAAGGAAGGAAGGAAGGAAGGAAGGAAGGAAGGAAGGAAGGGAGGGAGGAAGAACAGTACATCCTAGATATAACTGAGTAATTTAACATTCCAATATTTTTGAAAGGGTACAGTAATTCTGTAAGAAAAGAAAATTGCTAACGGACTGCTGATGCAATCAACTTGATTATTATCAGATTTCAAAATGTGCACTGAAAAAACATTAAGATTTGACAAAAATGGCAAAACATAAGAAATTTTCTTTTTTTTTATTTAAGCATTTTCAACATTTTCTGAAAAGTAATATTTGCATTATTCCACATTGCAGTAGCACACATATGAAGTGAGCACAAAGAATAAAGACAACATTTTATATTTCGAGGCTTCACTTGGTTTCCATACAAATGATACAGCTGCACTGCAGAAGAGGTACTGAATTCCAGACTGATTCAAAGTGTGTCCAAGGCAATGGAAAGCTATACACAATGACCTTTGAGCAAGGAACTGAGAGAACGCATTGTTCTAACATCACACAGAGATTTAGATTTCATCTCAAAAAACAAAAAATGAAATTTAGTATTTCTTCAAGCAATTCTCTTATCCAATTCATTCCTTTATGACTAACATTAATTAATAAAAAATGCATTTTAACACTCAGTAATTGTTTGGAAAACAGATATCAAAAATGCTTCAGCTAAATCATATTCACTGAGCTCAAAAACTAAAACATTCTCTCATACATACAGTAAGAAATGTCATAATATGCATGTAAAAAATGTTTTAGCAAGCCATTTATTATTGGAAACTTTTTGATAGCAATAACAAATCTGGGCAAGCAGAGACAGAAATCTGAACCATAAAAATATGGCTAGTTATAGTAAATATGTTGCCATATTTACTAAACAGAGAGTAAGGTTGATGATTTAGATGGCCTTTTTGGTCAATATTGTGGCAATAATGTCTCCCAGAACTAAAGATCTGGTCTACGCAACTCCTAGCTTCTGTATTTCTCTCAGAGAAAAATGCTCCTTGTGGAGCATTTCAGCATTTCATTATAATCAGAATATAACTATAGTTCAAGCACTAGTTTCCAAGTTTTACAGCGCATACAGACATTTCATACATAAAGAGTCATTCCATAACAAAATAAAAGGATAATGTAATTGTCTAGTGTATTAGGCATCATTAATACAATTTATACACTCTGGCATAGACATAACCAGTAAAGGCTGATAGTATATTAGGTATATTATCAGGTATACTTTCTTAGCAAATTCTTTTACACTTCAGCTGTAGACAACAATATGCCATGAAACAAAACTTTCTTATCAATTTTAGGAGTCCAAAGAAAAGTCAGGAGCCCCGAGAGTCCCTCATGTACCAGAGTTTGCATGAAGCTAGATTTAGGCTGTAAGTAGAATTCCATTTCATGGGACATTCATTTATTTGAGACTTAGCTTTCATTTCAATTCAAAATCAGACATAAAGGAGTGTTTTCTACCCAAAACATATCCCAGAGTGTGTTTGAATTGCTATTATAAAATAAAATTCCTAATCCTATTACTAATTCAATATCAGAAATCAGTGTTCCAGTCAGATATTTTTAATGAAGTGCTTTAGTATTGTCAGACTCCCATTTTTCCTCTTTTCAAAAAGAAAATTTCATTTAATTGAAAGTTTTATTTCAATCTCATCAGAAATATCTTGCCACCAGCTCTAAAAATAACTGTTTGCCTTTACAGAGGAATAACTTAAAAAAACGGATTTTATTTTGCTATGCTTTTCATAACAGTGTGTTCTATTGCTATTTAGTAGTCTACTTATTTCTACAAAAGTTAATAATGTGCTAATTTATTTCATCTGTTTATTGACTTTTCAATATATCCACTGTCTCCCAAACAATGTGCATGAATTTCCAAACAAAACATGAATTCTAACTAATGTATATTTTCCCATGGCTTCACAGGAACTGAGAGCAAATATAGGTTGTTTTCGGTAGAAATTAAAATGTAAAGGAGAACTCAGGAGATACTGACATATATGAATCCAGATAGAAAAACAAAGGAGTCCACAGGCCCAGTGTAAATTAGGAGTTTGATGAACAGCTCATCAAAGTTAATTAAATGAAAAATTAATTGTCATTGACTTCAAAAGGCTTTATATTAGTTCTGTGAAGGATTTTTATAGTTCTAAAATGGATGACATCATTTTTCCTTTTCCTATTTTCTTTGAGTTTGTACTTACACTGGACTAAACTGTCTCTAGGATTAAGGACAAAACTACAGTCTCTTTAGCAGCATCTGATACAAAAGTATTTTGATTATGCTTTTTCAAGTAGTGTATGTTTTCTCCCAATAAAATAGAAAAGTTGAGCATATAATTGCTTTCCAGAAGTTATTTCTTATTATATATATATATACAAACTGATGTATGATATCTGATATGTATATATGTATTTCACATATCTATGTATGTATGTGAAATAATATACATATATATCTTTCATCACAGCCAATTAATGTACCTATTGTTTTATAAACAAATTTCTTCATGATAATATTAATGATTTTATGTCTATTTGAACTCAGTTCATCTAGCAAATTCATTTAATGCAACTGATTATTTTAAAAAAGTCTTGAGTATTTTCAAATTTATATTTTTGTTTTATATATCATAGATATGAAATAATAATTATTTTAATCATTATTATGATAATAATAAGTCCATTATTTCAATCATCTCCAGCTACACAAATCACATTTTATTTTGCTTTCCTATTTATCATTTTAAACATAAAATACTTCTTTAGTTAGTATGCATTAGGTCAATGTAAAGAAAATGCAATGTTTACCTTAGTTCACACAGTTTTAAAAACAAAAGACTACATTGTAAAGATACTTCAGAATAGCCTAAAGAAAGTCTTCAGGACTGCTAATAAAATTTGATTATCAGTTTAAGTCTTCCTTAAAAAGCAATCTTTAGTGTGTCCACCTCGCGTTAATGAGCTATCTCAAAAATTCCCCAATGACTGAATAAAATCAATCACTGTGCTCCTTTTGTTCTCCATCTGCGCTAAGTGTGTGTGTAAACTCCAGATTTTATAAATCAGCAGAGCCCACATAATGAGACAGTCTTGACAAAGAACAAGCTTATGTTGTGTCAAAGCCACTTCAGTGTAGCTCCTTCTCAGGCAGCAGACAGTGGAAGAAGCTGATTGAGAAAGCAGATTTTCCTCTTGCAAAAACAGTTCATGACTGTATTAATGCACCCAAATATTTTTGTCTTAAAACCATTTTTATTTCCCTTAAGTTTTTCCACCTAGACTAAGAGTTGAGAAGGATATCCACTACTGATGACTTATTAAAACTGTACAGAAAGACAATTTGAGAGAGATGTTTACTTTCTTCTGCTCAGGAAGGAAAAAATACCACCTAATTATTTCTCTTAGCTGAGAGTTTTGTTGATCATTGTTATCAATCTGGCAAAAAATTACAAGCTGAGCTAAAGAAATAATTGTTTGGGAGGAAAGTCATGTAAGAGATTGAGTCTATGGTAGGCAGGCAGTTTTGGCACTTGAGGAACATTCATAAAGTAATTACATAAAAACAATACTTTGAAAAAGCCATTTTATTGCTGCTTGTTTTTTCACATACTTTGATAGGAATACTTTGTCTTACTTTTGCTCTGAACAGGGTATTGGCAGCTTTGGTGAAGAAGAAGAGGAAAGGGAAGGGTCATGTAATATAATTTAAAATTGAAGGATAGAGATCTCTATTTTTGCAGAACCAAGCACAAGGGAAACCAGCTGAGATAGTTATGTGCAAGTACTGTAAAAATTACATTATAAGAGAATACTATATCTCCAAAGTTGAACATTATGATGCTGTGAAATACCGGAAATAAATGAATCATCTACTCTGTTGATGGCATTGGTACCTTGCGGCAACTCAAGAAAAGAAAACTCTCCTGAGGTCAACACCTTAAATACAAGGGCTTTTTTTCTGGTCATCTCTTGCATAATTTGCTGCAGGCAAAAAATAAAGTGTCCTAGCAAAACTATTAGTCTGTGGTCATGCAATCAAAAGCATAATTCATCTACATCTGCACCAATTCCAGAAAGCAAACATGGCATACCTGCACCTCGCAAAGCTTCTTCATGGGCATGCTACGTTCTGCTCATGGATGTAGCATAGTGTGGTGGCGTATCTATACGCATAACTATAAGGAATTCATCATCTTCTCATGGGCTTTCTCCAGCTACTCTTTGGGTTGTACAAACCAAAGGTATACAATTCGTCTGAGCTCAGCCTTGGTATAACTCTCAAGATGAAATGTATGCTTAGATGGAGAAATACTGATCTGCAGAGACAAACAGCACAATTCCTCCTTTTCCAATAGCCTCTTGGTAACTCTTTGGCAATGGAGAGGCCCTAAAAGAAACAGTTTGACCTTGAAAGAGGGACATGGAGGAGGAGACAATGGACAGTCAGGGACTGGTGGAAACTGCCATAAGCAGAAGGAAAGTGTCACATCAGTTAGAAGAGCCACAAGGACCACTGGATCAGTCCTGAAGCTGGAAAGTACAAAAGTGTTCAGTCATTTCCCTTTCTGACTACAAGCTATGCTACATAAAAGCTGAAAGGCAAGCTACCTATTTGCAATATAAGAAAAATGACACTTGCTTTCTCAAATAGTAAGCTGTGGCTCTGCAAGATCTGTGAAATATGTGCCATTTTTGATATGATACAGTGGAGGAGTGAAGGCTACCAGATCCCTACTAATGACTCAGATTACATCATCTCAGCAGCTAACACTTAAATTCTGTGTCTCCAGTAATTTTCATCTTCTCATGGAAAGATCAATGTGCAGCATTTGTGACTTCACTGAGGGAAAAAGATCTGGAGGTTTTAGCAGAAAGCCCCACACAATTCAATTGAATAGATTAAATAAAATGTTTACACATAGTAGAGATGAAAAACCCAACATCTTTCGTCCTATCTTTTTTTTTTTTATCAGAATTTTGATATCTAATAAAAATGCGAAAAAATGTTTTGATTTTGTAAATTATTCAGAAATCCCTTATACATCCACCATATGTGGTGCACACCAGCCAGTATGCTTTCAGATAATATTTCTCACTTAAGTTGGGCATGAATGTCTCTATGATTTTCCTAATTAAAATCATGTTTCAGATTTGCTGCCTAGCCAATTTCACATAAGTTTTTGCAGTATGACATCCTGGAATGTATTCTCTGTTTTTCACATAAGTTTGAAAATAAATAAAATAAAATAAAATTTATTTTACAGAAAGAGGCTATTGCAGCAGTGCATATTTAGGGCAGTATGTGACCCCCCAAAATCCTGCCTCTCTTTTAGGTCTTTGAAAGTATTGGGTTTAACTCTAAAGCCTTAAGCCATACTTTAATTTAATAAAAATATTTAAGCTAGGTCAGAGTGTTATAAAAGTCGAATATGGAACTGCATTGGACTGTGTGTGACAGAATGCAACAGTGATTAATGCATCAGTTATTTGCAGTGCATGCTCTGGTTACAATGTCTCACAGTAAATTGCAACAAAATCACTATAATCCACTATGCTCAACTACTTGGAAAAGCTCTTAGAAGCAAGGAAGATGCATGCATTAAGAATAACATTTACCATGCAGTCACAAGAATAAGAATGATATATATACACCAAGGTTTACTAATGGCTTTAGCTTTTATCAAGAAGTTGGTATCAGCTAGATAAATCATCTGCATTCCATTTTATCAGGCTTTCACATGTAATTGATACCATCCATCTAGACCACACAGGTCTATACTTCGGGCAAAAATCAAAACAAAGCTGTGTGGTCCAGTTTGTTAGCACTGTAAAGACAACTTATTGTTAACCTTAAGATAAGCCACTGCATTTAAATATATTTATAGACACCTTCGATAAGTATGCCTGGATTCTTTTCTACTTTCCAGGTCAAAGTCACAAAGGCTGTCACAGGAAGGTGTAAATTACACTTCTTTCCACC
Source organism: Crypturellus soui (assembly GCA_032275445.1). Taxonomy (NCBI): domain Eukaryota; kingdom Metazoa; phylum Chordata; class Aves; order Tinamiformes; family Tinamidae; genus Crypturellus; species Crypturellus soui. Next base: position 1,879,480 of record JAUBNY010000760.1, read on the forward strand.
AGCAAATCCCTTTGCATAAGGGACGGAATACATTTCAGCTGAAAACTGAGCTATTTCACTGCTACATTCTCACAAGTTCCCACTAGGGAATGAAAGAGTGGGCAATTTAATTTTGTTAAATCTGTCAGTGGAAGTCATTGAAGAATCACAGACCTTGACCGCTGCACTTTTATGCCAGAATTAACTACTTTTAAAAGGTTGCACTAGCCCTCCATGCTAGGTAACAAAGCAAACTATAAAAGGAGATTGCAGCTAGTTTTTGCTCTTGTACTCTCCTAGAGTCAATTAAAATGGCCCCTGTCCTTTTTCCATGGAACAAAGTCAGTAAGGAGAAGGGCCAGTACTGTATGAACCCAGCTATTTAACTGTGCCCAAACCAATCAATTGCAAAAACTGGAGATATAAAAAAAAAAAAAAATCCCTCTAAAGGCCTGTGTAGGTCTAATTCTCCTGACAATGTTTTTTCCCCTGTCCTGTCACATAATTCTCAGCACATTGTTTTCTGTCCCTGCAAACCCACTGTCTGTCTGTACAGCTAACCTTAGCACGTCTAATGTATTAGTAGAAGCCTCAATGAGGCTTCCTGATGCTTCATAAAATGAAAATAGCCTGAATTTCAAATATCTCTGTTATAGCCAGATAGGCTTCCTCTAAATTTCCAGTAGTATTCAAGCCGTCTAAAATGAGTGCTTGGGAAGGGAGAAGGGTCTAGATCTCACTTTCCAAGCCATCTAATAAAAGAGTTGAGTTTCTAGCTGAGCTTTCAAGTGCAGACTGGCACAGTTCAGAAAGGCTGGACAGAGGCCAGCTTATAGTTCTTCTTACACAATTACAGCTGGTCAAGAAGGCTGACAGGTCTGCTATTTATACTTTCTGCCCCATGGCTTCTTGTTAAAGAGAGAGAAGGAGATTTGAGTGACTGATGGGAAATTAATGGCTCCATTGTCTGCAGTAATACAGAAAGTGGAATTCTAATGTATCAAAATGAATGGAAGCTTTATCACAGAGGCTTTTTTCTTTTTAAGTGGTGCTATCACTAATACGCCTAAAAGAAACAGCAAGTAGGACCAGAGGGACTAGACTAAGTGTTTTGATACCTGTTTTGTTAATACTTCCAATTCTCAAAAATTACAGAAGAGGATTCCTCAGAGCTGCCTTTATGATCAACCCCTCAAGACACACAGAAGGGCAACTTTTCACCTTGCCTTGCTTAAGTGAAAAAACAATTTCAATGTCATCAGTCTGCATCATTCCTCAAAGCTGTTCATGAATGCTGAGTATAAGTACCTCAAGGGAGGCAGTGAGGAGGATGGGGTTGGCCTCTTTTCAGTGGTGGACACTGACAGGAAATGGCCACAAACTGAAGCATAAAAAGTTCCACAGGAACTTAAGGAAAGACTTGGCAGTGAGGGTGACAGAGCACTGGAACAGGCTGCCCAGAGAGGTTGTGGAGGCTCCTTCTCTGGAGATCTTCAAGACCCGCTTGGATGCAGCCCTGTGCCCCGTGCTCTAGGTGTCCCTGCGTGTGCAGGGAGGTTGGACTAGATGACCTCTAGAGGTCCCTTCCAACCTTAGGCATTCTGTGATTCTATGATTTAGGATTCTTTAGTATGCGATAGGTACAAATGTGCACAGAGTTGATCATTGGCTGTCCCCTAATGCATTGACATCCACCTGCCTACAGAGATTTCTTCACATCTTTCGGTGGTGATCCTGTTGGAACAACTTTGCAGACACACACTGGGCCTGGTGTGATCTCTCCAAGAGTCTAGAGATGACATTGACCATAACATGAGACCAGACTGATTGACACAGCCTACCAGGAAAGCCTATGAATGATATTCTCAGGGGAATGTCAGTATCATAGTTTTTATTTAACTTATTTGACCATTTCATTTTTATTTGGCATTTCTTAGCTATAAAATTTTATCTCTGACTGTGAAGAAAAGTAGTCCTGAAATCACAGAATCAGAATCACAGAATGGTTGAGACTGGAAGGGACCTTTACAGATCATCTACTCCAACCCCCCTGCTCAAGCAGGGACACCCAGAGCACGTGGCACAGGGTGGCATCCAGGCGAGTTTGAAGATCTCCAGAGAAGGAGACTCCACAGCCTCTCTGGGCAGCCTGTTCCAGGGCTCTGTCACTCTCACAGGAAAGAAGTTCTTCCTCACGTGGAGGTGGAACTTCCTGTGTTTCAATTTGTACCCATTACCCCTTGTAGTGTCATTGGCCACCACTGAGAAGACTTTAGCCCCATCTTCCCTACATTCACTGATCAGGTCCTTATACATATTGATCAGATCTCCTCTCAGTCTTCTCCAGACTAAACAGGCCCAGCTCACTTGGTCTTTCCTCATAAAATAGACGCTCCAATTCCTTAATCATCTTCGTGGCTCTCTGCTGGACCCTCTTTAGAAGCTCCACGTCCCTCTTGTCCTGGGGAGCCCAGAACTGCACCCAATGCTCCAGATGTGGCCTCACCAGAGCTGAGTAGAGGGGCAGGATCCCCTCCCTCGACCTGCTGGCAACGCTCCTCCTCATGCAGCTGGGATCCCATTGGCCTTCTTGGCCGCGAGGGCACTTTGCTGCCTCATGGTTAACCTGTTGTCACCTGGGACTCCCAAATCCCTCTCAGCCAAACTGTTTTCCAGCAGGTCAACCCCTAATCTGAAATGGTTCTACAGACAATGTAAAAATACAGGGGTCTAAGGGTGACCTTAAACACTGATCTAAGGCCCAATGTGTCAGCACTACTGGCACAGTCACACAACAGAAAACACAACTTTTCAGAACTAATATTGAAATTCTCTCTCTGCAAAAGCTGGATCGAAGTTTTGTGTGAAGGAAGATGGGGAACTTCATATGTAACTCCTATTGTGTTCAGGCATTAATCTTAAAATCCAGAACTTTTGAAGAAGTTTCTGACACAGACTCCCTCAAACTTAAATGTCACATAAGAAGAAGAATAGAGCAAAGTCCACTGAAAATGTTAATAAAATGTAATGACGATGGTATATAAGCTTTTCATAAAGGTGTAAATGGCAGCAAGTCATATAGGAAAAAGCAAGATCTGACTTTGAAAATTTTACAGTCTAGTGGAAAAGTGGAAAAGACCACTCTACATCTTGTTTCACTAATTCTTATGACTGTTTGTGATGGCAATGAAAAGCAACCACAGCTTCCTATCAGGAGAGAGGTACTTCTCCCTAAATATCTTCTTAATTTCACCTGCCATGCCTGAAATGGTGTCTATATTTTTCAGCTTTCTAAGATTCTCACATTAAATCTGTTATTTTCACAGAAAAAGTATATCTTGAAGCTGTGTGAGATTTGTTTAAATCACAAATTTCATAGAAGTGCAAAAGATGGAGTGATTTCTTGAAATACACATGACTTTTCTTGCTTGAACTTCTGTCAGTTATAATGGTTTGATTAATAACTCATGCAGGAAAAAGCAAAGTTGCAGCAAAAAAAAACACAAAATATCTATCTTTAAGAATAGTTTATCCTGATTAAAAAATAATAATAATCAAGAGGCTTCCTTAACCATTATCTACTATTAAAATGAAAATAAGGAGGTTAACACTATGGAATCTTTTAATTTCCATCCAGTAATAAAAGCAAATGTTTTACTTCCCCAGAATAGCAGTACTGTTTCCTACTAATTTGAGCATTTTCTGCTACTTCAGGATGGTACATGGATACAAGCATCTTGAATTCCTCATTTGTTTCGCCTTCCATTTAACAACAGTTGCAAGGAATGCAGGACAGCTTCAGTGTTGGTTTTGAATTTCTGTAGCAGCCAAACAAAGCACTAGTGGAAGACTTTCTCTTCCTTAACAGTAGCTACTTTTAAAAAGTTAGAATAGAAACTTGTCTTTTGACAGTGCTAGTAATGTTAGGACATCACCCCAGCATAACAACTTTAATTGTACAACCGTAACCCTTCACCCCAATTATGTTCAGTCTTGGTTTATTTATTACCAATGCCTGTGCACTTTCAGTAATGGGCTTTTTACTTCTGCCTTGTATTTTTTTTCCTAACAAAATATTTTATACTCCACATATATTATCATTAAAGGTCCCTTGATTAAACTTCTTTCTCTTTGTCAAGTCTAAATGCAATTAAAGTGCAAGAAAGCCCTGACAGAGCTATTTCTTATTTCTCTTTTATTTGTCCATCATGATTTTTCCATCTCCCTAGGCTTTATAATGTCATCTCCCATCTGTGAGAAAAGCAGCCCCAGAATGATCCAAAGACCTGCAACTTTCTGTGTATCAGCCATTTAATGGAGAATGAAATGAAAAACTTAACTCAAAATAGAATATATTTTGCCATCTGAGCCAATGCACATTTTTTACAAATAAAAAAATAACAAACTATTCTCAAAACACTGATTATTTTCATAGAGTCATTAAACTTGATTTCTCTGATTCCATGATTATAATGACTATTGTTATGACTTCAAGATAATTACTGCATGTGTTTATTTTTGCATGTTATTGAATATTCCTGTTTTATAAGAGGGTAGATTCCCTTATAACCAGAGAACAGGTTCTTGTTCCTTCTGGTTTTTGCAATTATATTTTTGACATAATCTTGCTTGGAGACCTCATTCAGTCTTCGAATACAGGGTAAAGAAAAAAATGTGCCTACACTTCCACACTATAGGCACAATACCTATGAATATTGTTTGATGAGACCTCAGTCCTGCCATTTACAGTGTGCAGGTTGAAGTTGTACCCACATTGAGCTTGATTTACCTCCAAAGGCATCAGCACAAGCACAACAATCTGCTGGTGAGCTGTCAGTAATGACAGTCGGTCCCTAGATCCCAGTTAATCTCACTTCTGTGCCCGTGTACATCACACCAAAAGCGCAGGCGATTCAGTATCTCTAAGCAGTGACAGAGACATCTTTTACTGGATAGTTTAAGATGACTGTTTTGTAAAAACATCACTGATTTCAAAGGAAGAAGAAGAATACTGCCCTCAAGTTATGAAATTGCAGACATAGTTAACATAATTTTTTTGGCACCAAGTTTAATTCAAAAGGATTAAATAAGTGTATTCATAGATTTTTAAACCAATCAAATCTAGAAGCCATTTCCTGCATTAATTTTCCAGCTAACTTAATTATACAGCCCCAGGCTCTGGCTCGTGATCAATTAACAGAGCTGTAAAAATCTGGAGCCCAAGTCTACTACATATTAATCACCACATCTGATGTAAGGAAAACAGCCTTTATTGTGGTTTCTGGATTTGAAATCAAACCAGGAACCACAGCTGATGTATCTGCATTCTGCTTTTAAAAAATAAAGATTTTTTTAAATTAGTATTTCTCATGACTTAGCAATGTGTGGGAATGATAGATGGTCATATGCGAAACAGGTCTGAAGTGTATTTAAAGCAGACTACTCAGTTAGTACAGAGGAAAAGTGTGCATATCTGATTATCTAGAGGAAAATAGTTCACTAGTAGTGCACACCACATAATCTTTGTTGCCTGATACTTTAACTGATTGTTTTTCTCTTCACAACACAAAAACTGCCTAGTTCATTTTCCCCCAGTGAATCACACCATAAACACACTGAGTGACTTAGCCGAGGTTTAACCATTTAAACATTCATTCCATTTCTTCCCCCTGCACAGCTCCACTTTATCAGTGACTTTCTGTGACACTACTGAGAGGAATTCTCATTTAGGTTTTATTTATCTGTGTTAGCAAGAAGAGAAACGTGCCAAAAGCAAAACTCAATCTGTGGTGAATCACCCAATGGTTGAAGCAATTCTGTGAGCTCACTGTAAAATCAGGTGGATTAAGGTTTGTTCAGAAGGAAGATACTAGAACTAAGATTCAGATAGACTCCTCTATAAGTAGGTAAAAGGAATGTAATTAGTTTCGATAACAATTAAAGAAAAATCTCTTGTGCTGACAGAACTTTTCTGTGATCAAGTCAATGCAGACTGTGAATCTATAATAGCCTGATAGTGAATAATGAAAGAAGAAAACCCACGGAAATGAGGAAGAATTAAATATCTCCAGACAAAGGTTCCAATTATAAGGGAGGGTACTGAATTTTCTTTCAGAAGAATATTTTCAAAGTGACATCTTTGAGATTACTGAAGTGGTTGTTCTGGGCTTGATTCAGAGAACAGCAGCACTTGTCCAACTCCTCCCATCCCAAAGTCCTTTTGAAAGGCTTCCACTGATGCCTCTGAGCAGTGGATCAGGTTCAGCATTTGCATACCTTTAACAGCTATGTTGAACTGGTGCCACAGACACTCTGTGAAGACCAAAGGTCAGGCATGATATTAGAATACACTGTTATAGCCTAGAATTTCCCAATTTAAGGTTGCTTTGCAATATCTTACAATAGCTTTCAATACCTTAACTGTGCTAAGGTAAAGCACAGTTATGTTTATGCCTAAGTGCTAGCAAATAAAATATTAAGATATATGCTAATTTAGATTTAATTCTGATCTCTTCAGTATTAACCATATGTGTTCACAAAACGTTCAGCCACTTCCACCTTTGCAGGTAGTGCATATCACTCAGGTATCACCACCCACGTCAATTATAGCACAATCAGCACCATCTTTAGTCTTTAGACATTATAGTCTGTTCCAAGCTCAGGAGAACTAACTAGCTTCCCCTGTTCTGCTCTCAAAGAAGCTGCCATTAACCAGTCACAAAGCCATGTATGCCAAGTATTAAAATCTCTTCATCCCGTTTTAACAGACAAATCATTATACCTTTCTGCTGTTTTTAGTTACCCATTCAATGTATGAAACTCATACCCTGCTCTCATATCAGGTCATTGACAGTGATCCCCAAGGTACACAAACCAGGAAAGTCTCCATGAGACTTCAGTACTAGAATGGGAACTGTCAGGTCCTTGTAAACTCAATTTAATTTTCTGCATTCTTTCTTCAGAAAGAGTGAAAAAGAAAGCCATGTCCTAAATCCTGTATGTTAAGTAACTGGAAGGAGGCTTGGTGGATATGTGGTTTAAAGATAAAAACATGAAAAAAAAAAAGTTTCGTTTTTTAATTAATCTGGTAGAATACATGAAATCTAGGTGTTACTGGGAGGGCTGGAGGTTTCTATACAAGAGTTCAGTTAATCTGAAATTTGTACAGCCAATATGTATTGCTGTGTTCCAGTACAGTACAATGAATTTTAAGACAGTGTCCCCATATGCTTTTATTTTAGATCATTTTGTAAAGCTATCTGTTAAATAGGAATGATTGCTGATGAATAACAATGCTATTTTTAATATGCTATATGAAATTGGTGTGCAATAGATTTTTGCTAAATCCAGATCCCATGAACAATATCAACTCTGAGAGGGGTTTCCTTTCGAGAGAGAGGAAGCAATATGCTACGAAGCTCTGAAGACTCAGAGAAAAATGCCATGGCTTCTTTATCTGAATGAGGCATTATTTAGCCCTAAAGCAAAAGATTTTTGATTCTTCTAAGCTCTAGAAAATCTCGGAGGTGCATAGACAATTGATAATGACAAACACAAGGATGTAAGTGAGACTCCCTACCCACTATATCCGGCTCCCAGAAACACGATCTAACTATCAGACTAGACACAAAAATGTGTGAAGGCATTGTCCACCTACCCTACTGATACTGAATGCTGTGAAAAAATAACAGAAAACTTATGAGTTTTGTAGAATTCATACAAAAACTGTACTCCTTGGGATATTCAGAAGAGAAATTGGATTTGGGTGTTAAGTACACTGGGCTGTGGTCCAAGAATTTCTACTAGTCTTGCTTCAATCTATTGGCTAGGATGCTCATCTTGGAAATGAAGGTTTGACCTTCCTCTAGAAAACCCACTCCAGACACAGCATTCAAAGCAGCAAACTATATTCACTGGATGCTACTACTAGCATCATATTTTACAACATATTAGTTACCCAATAGAATGACTCAGGACCTTAAACTATGTGAATGTTTCAGTCTCACAGATGCAGTGAAAAGCACAAAACTCTGAAGAAAAGTGTTTTTCAGAAACGCTCTTCTTTGCTCTTTTGCAGGAACAGATGTTCAAACCTGCTAAGTGCCAGCCTTTGTGAATTCAATTTCTTTGCATCTTACTATTCTATACATTACTCGGAAACTATCTGAGACTATGAATTCAACTCCACAAGGCAGACATGCCAAGACTCAGCTAAAGGTGACAAAGATAGTTCCTGATTAATGTTTTGTTCATTCCGTTTTGAAGTTCCCCACTACTAAAGGTTAGATTTCCCAGATAAGGGCAAGGTCATAAAGAAATGTCAGGAATTGCCCTGAAATCAAAGACCTCTCTGCCATTCCATTTTATAACATGTGGTAGAGTAAGTGGAATAGAATGACACGTTTTTTTTTTCCCTGAATATTAACAGAGATATGAGAAGAAAAGGAATCTATAAGGAATCCTGGCTCTAATGTCCCACAAATCCTTTCAACACATTGTCCTGCTTAATTTCTTTCCCTAATCCTTTCTCTGTGACTTTATTCTTCTACCTACTTTCCATTGCCAATACTATCCACACAGTCTTTTCTCTGTAACGTACTTTAAAATGTATCTTGCTTTTCTGGTCTATGGCTCCATTCCCAAATTTCTAAACCTTACCCATCAAACATTTACATGTGCAATTCATTTTCTTTTTGAAAGAGTCTGAGCAATTTATGAATTATCTGCTTTACTCAGATTACACCGCTCACCAAAACTAATCCTTTGCACATCCTACAGCAGAAGGAAATTTTAATTACATGACTACAGAAAACTCAGGGTTCTGCCAAAAAAAGACTTTAAACTTAAGTTGCTTGGGTGGCACACATGGTCAGTGGTCATAGCACATCTACCAAGAGCCTCTCACTTCTCCTCCTTTCAGTTGTGCTAACACCAGAAAGCAAGAATATCTCTTGGCTGATGAGTCTGTAGGTGTGCACTATAAGCTATTTGGTGAGCAAGTGTTTGGCTTGCCACTGTCCAGACATCACACTCCTTTTTGGCGTTTCCTTTTGATTTTACCTTCTCTGCATGGTAGCCAGAGCTATGCACTAGATTAGATAAATGATGAATGTTTGAAACCACAAGGGAAATTGTTACAGGAGCCATAAACTCTGTTCAACACATAAAATATTTAGAAAAAAATGTTAACTTTAAAACATTCCAAGAGGCTATGCCTCAAGAATGCTTTGCTCAAGAGATGCCCCAAGGTAAACTAGGAAGGCAAGCCAGGTAACCATATGGAGGTTGGAACACATAGAAAATGACTCTTTTAAAAAGGTGATTTCAGTCTTTATTATGAAAGATCTTGTGCTCTTCTATTATCAATAGCACACTAGAAATAAATGGGTGAGCTACTTCTTGTTTTGTAAGAACTAGAATTGCATACATATACATTTTTGAAGATGTTGCTATTTTAGTCATGTATAATGTTTACTACGCACAAAAAGTCTTTAGCATATTTTTTCTTCTTAGTTATTCATATTCAGATGGCCCTTTCCTTGTGCTAGTATTAATACAGAAATACAGAATAAAAATGCTTTAAATACAATTCTAAGCCCTATCAGTGCTGCTGCCAGTGCAGGCTCATTCTCATTTGTACACTTCTTACTTGCTAACATAGATCCCAATATTTAGGTAAAGACACTTTCAAGTTATTGTGTTCTTTACTCTGATTGAATCTCACCATTTGAAGCAGAATTTTGATGGGAGTATCTCCTCTTTATTCCACAAAATTCCACTTAGCCTTTTGTCAATATCTACATTTACAAATTGCTATTTCCACTTTCTTGTTATTGCTCTTCAAGGAAACCTCAGAATCTTGTCAAAACAAATGCAGGCATTCAAGTGCTGCTACCATGCACAGTGCAGCTGCAGAACTATCATCAACACTGATGATTTCATACAGTGAATATTCAGCAAATGACAAAACTGTGGACTGAGAGTCAAAAATGTGAAGAAAGATTTTTCTATCATCTCAGTGGATTCCTAAAGGCATAGGAATTTAAGTGTTTTGAGTGTCAATGGATCTGGAATCCCATAACTTGACTTTCTGACTCAAGTAACAGTCTTTTATTCCAGTTTCACTTGACTTTTTGACCCAAGAAACAGTCTTTTAATCTAGTTAATGTGTGTATAATCCACAGCAGTTTCATATGCTTGAAGCCTTCATTTCTTTCCCATTGTCTTTCCTATGCTTCATTTCAGTTGAGATCAAAAAGCTACAAATGGGATCTCAGTAGAACCTGTGTGATGATAATGGAGGATGGGGGACAAAATTCACACTGAGTATGTAAAGAGTGAAAGAAAACAAAGCATATAAAATGTGTTGAAATCCTAAGTCTATTTTTATTTACAAGTAAGGGAAGGGAAGGGAAGGGAAGGGAAGGGAAGGGAAGGGAAGCGAAGGGAAGGGAAGGGGGAAGCATAAGTTTTCCCCATTCAATTTTCTGCCAGTCAGAATATATTAAAGTCCAAAGGTTGCAAAATGGAGTGACCAAAAGACATGTTTGAGATCAAGTAGACTTGAGTTGCACATATCTTTTTTCACAATCTATCTATTAGCTTCTCTTTTTCTAAGAACACAACTAATGCAACGAGACTATAACAGGACTTCAAAAGAGAGGGTGGTAAACAATAATAGAATCATAGAATCCCTAAGATTGGAAGGGACCTCTAGTCCAACTCCCTTGCACACACGGGGTCACCTAGAGTACGTGGCACAGGGTTTGGAAGATCTCCAGAGAAGGAGACTCCACAACCTCTCTGGGTAGCCTGTTCCAGGGCTCTCTCACCGTCAAAAAATTTTTCCTTAAGTTCCTGTGGAACTTTTGATGCTTCAGTTTGTGGCCATTTCCTCTGGTTCTGTCAGT
>JAUBNY010000760.1:1890468-1906840 GCA_032275445.1 Crypturellus soui
TTCCAGGCCCCTGATCATCCTCGTGGCCCTGCGCTGGACTCTCTCCAGCAGCTCCACATCCCTCTTGTACTGTGGGGTCCAGAACTGCACACAGTTCTCCAGATGTGGCCTCACCAGGACTGAGTAGAGGGGCAGGATCACCTCCCACAACCTGCTGCTGGCGATGCTCTTAATGCACCTGAGGATCCCACTGGCCATCTTGGCCATGAGGGCACAATGCTACCTCATGGTCAACTTGCCATTCAATCCTACACATCAACTCAAGTGTGTATTTTACTTCTCTTAGAGTATGGAATTAATAGGACAAAGTCAATTTTCAGAGGTTTCATGATGTTATTTTTTTTTCGTGGTACCAATACACATCATAGCTGACTCAATCAGCTCAATGTTAAATACTGCACAAGCTGCTTTGAAAATTAAGAAGAGACTCTATTAATAGTACTCTAGTAAATCTGAATAGTTTTTGCACAAAGGTACTATTTCTAAAAATAGGTTAAAACTATAATCATTCTGCAAGTACTATATTTTGGTTTTGCATGAATTATTTTACCTTGTACTTGTCCTATTTCACAACAACATACAGAAAGCTCTATTCCAGCATGAAGTAAGAGGATTTCTTTTCAGCTCAGCAGGAATAGCCTTTTGTAAGAGAATACTTGAAGAGTTTCTGAACAAGGAGTTATTTTTAATCTTTCTTCAAAGGTAGAAGGATTTTCTTTATTTTTGTTATATATATATGTATGTACACATTTATATATAAATTTAAATTCTACGGATTTTTGCTGCAGATTTACACATGAAACAAACTGCTCATTGTATGTGTAGTACAAACTGACTATTGTATTATTAACTATAGCTATAAATAAAAAGAACATATGTAGTCTGAAATAAGAGAGTCTGACTTACCCATTAGGCATATTTTCATATATCACAAGGAAATCTGCTTTAAGGTTTGCACAACTCCATTTTTTCAGCTTGAAACCCATCCTCATTTTTTTTAGGTTGAAGAGTACAGCATTCCTCCAGACTTCTTTCCCATTTCTGAATAGCAATTTGAGTATTGTTTTGCTTTCTGTATTTATAGCCTTAGAACTGTTAAAATACACTGTTTATAGCAACAATGCTTTACGTTCCACTCAAGGGAAATAAAGACATCTTTGAAGGGTCTCTAGGATCTTGCAAGTGCATCAGGGGAATCCAAGCAGCTGAAACAGTTGTTCTAGAGCACAGCCCCGTTTGCTCCTGCTGAAAAGGCTCCATATTTTTTCTACAGTAAAGCCATTACATGCTGTCCATCGCTCTGCAGGTTATTGTCTTAACAAATAAAGTAGTGTGCTTTCAGTGGTACTCACTAAGCTACATGAAAGAATTTCTTTTCTGTACTGCTGCCATGCCATATTTGCCCTGAAATTCACCTTTACCAAAATGGACTGTCTTTAGCTACAAAGAACCAGCCATCTCAAAGGGATCTCTCTGGGCAAAGAGCCCGTAAGTCTTTGCATCACTGCAGGACCAAACTTCTGGGCACTTCACCAGGCCCCACAAGTCAGGAAGGAAGCTGAAAGCTGGCTAAGGTGGCAAAATGGAACCAGGGGGCCTCCATGTGGGCAGGCAAAGGAGATAGCAAAGCAGCAGGAGAACATTTGCCTTCATCCCACTTATAGAAGTTGTCAAACGCCAGATCCTCTAATAAATACAGCTTACTTGTGGGACCTGTTGGAAACCTGAACAACTCTACCTCTGCTCTCTAGCTCTCAAGGTACAAGAGTAAATTCTAGACTGTTCCTTCTAAAGCAACACAAGTGAGCAGGGAAATATCATTGCACAAACAGACAGAAGACTTCATCTTAAATAATTTCTGCCTCTCAGATTTCTGTTATGAAACCTTATGCATATATCCTTCAGTCCCTACTCATTTCCTATCCACTCAGAGCAATTCAGGGTCCCTCTGAAAAAAGTGCAGGAGCCACCCAAACTGTCTCAGATAACACATGTTCTACCTATCAGATATGCAACTTTCTTCATTATAGGAAAACAACAACAAAAAAGCCCTCATTTGACCTCTTCTGCTTTCCCATATATTTCTTCTTTCCTTTAGGCAGCTGAGAATGTTTTCTCTGCACACTATTTTTCCCTTTTATTTTAATCTATCCTCTAATGCCTTAACTTACTGAGATGTCTCTCGGAGTATCTGGTGGTCTCCACTGATCTCTTCTCAGTCAAGTACAAAGCAGCTGTTGGGGCAGTCAGATCTGACACCAGCGTTACATAACTTCTTAAATGAGAGGTGGGAAGAAATGTTGTGGATTGCCCATTCTATAAATCATAAAACAATCTGTATGGGACATAGTTTTTGGTGATCTTGAAGAATCTTGAAGAGCCTGTCTTGTATCTACTGATGCTACCTAAAGAAATCCATCAGAATATATAACCCAGCTCCAAGAGCAGACATGGATAAATAAATATCTTCAGTTAATATTTTTGACAGAATATCTGTGATATATTAATTGAATTTGGCTTACCAGTTCTAGAATATGAAGCTGTCCCATGAATTCCCATAGAAATTAAAGCACCATCAGGCTTTGTTGCAGAATTAACTCTTTTACTTAATTATATAATCTTTGCTACGCTTACTACCCTTTGCCCCCATGACAGAGACAGTGAAGCAGATCTCATGAGAAAGTTTCATTATAAATTAGTTAGTATAGTTTAACTAGTCCTCACTGGATTTGTGATTGCAAGATAAAAAATCTTTCTACAGCCTATTCCAACTACCATAATGTCATGAAAAGAAAGGAAAATTAATATCTTACTGAAAGATCTAGGCTTCCATCCCTGCAGCTCCATTAAAAATTCTGTTTAAGAATTAAGAATTCTACTTAAAATTATATTTGGATTAAAAATTCTATGTAAAATATATTTTTCTACTAAACCTCTGATCCAATAAAAACAAATAAATATTGGGAAACATATTTCATACATATTTAATGTGTTCTTTAATGTTGTCATTATGCATTTAGAAGAAATCTGTATCCATTTATAAATGTAATAAATTCTTCAGTAACTCCTCAACTTCAGCAGGGAAAAAATCTCTTTGCTTGTTACATCACTCATTATCAGGATTTAACACATTTATAATATTTCACCTTTTGTCTGAGCAAACGAGACTGTTAATCAGAGACAGACTGGAGCAGAATCACAGCAAGAACTCCACCGCAGAAGTTGAATTTTTTATTCATTAAAAGGTTTAGAAAGGATATTTTAATATGATTGAAATTAATGGAACAAACTCAAAGTTTTCTATTTATTTGGAACACAACCCTGTATTTAAGTTTCTGACCACATCTTTGAAAATAATTCAAACATGTCAGAAACTTACAGTTCAAAAGCAGAATATACAGAGACTGAAGAGATTAAGGATCAAATCAGAGCAAAAATTCCTATTAGATGGTATCAAAATCTCACCATTTGCTCATGAGAGAACTGGGCCAAAATATTTGAAATTCCATAGCAGTAACTCCACCAGATTTCTATCATTTTGACAGTGAAAATTTGAGATCAGTTCTCTAAATGAACCTTTACCTATCCTGAGCTGCAACATTATTAGATATAGAAAACAAGCTATTCCAGTTTTATATCTGATCTGGAATAAAAACTCAACGGACTAGCAAGATGAAAATTTGAGGATATGATTCATATTGAAATGTATAAAAAATGGTTTGATGAAAGTTGTATGAGACATGATGGAGGGAAGCAGCAGTTATCAGTATTTTATGCGTAAGTGTGATCAAAATCACACATTAGATATAGAAGAAATAAGTTATGTATTCAGATACATGCCACAATTTCAAAGGAAGCCATGGATGCACAGCAGTATTTGAGTCCCGTAATGACTATTTCCCCTTATTCATTTTCTTTATAACCACACCACTCTGGGACCATAATTGTTTCAAGGTGTGAAAAAGTGTAGAAATGAATATTTTTTCTAGCACACATATAAGATAAATCATATTATGCACACTCTGTCTTTAAACTTAGGCAAACGAAACCCCAATTCTGTGGGCTGCCGGAGAATGAGAGAGAGAGTTGTAAGCCTGGATTTCATCTGAGACCAGAAGTGGTCTGCCTACAGAGCGAGTGATTCATTTTTTTTTCCTGGAGTGTTGCCCATTTTAGGATCTGCACAGCTCGCTGGCCCCCACAACGGATTAGCCAGATGTTCAGCAGCACATGTGTAACACACCTGCTTCACACTGAGGCATTTGACTTTGTTCAGGCCAATGAATAGGAGGAGGTGGGGAGGAACAGCAGGAAGGAGACATGGGTTTTAGATTAATAACTCTCTCTCTGGATGTCCAGAACTCAGAGCAAGACACTCTGCGAATGAATCCAGACGCATCCATCATCCATAGGAGGTAGCAGTTCCTGGACAGCAAGCTTACTAGCTGCTCCTCACATGTCACACACAAGTTTTGCTGCAGGACAGTCCCAGTTTCCCTTAGAGAGGTGAGTCAGCAAGAGGGCAAAACAAAAAGCAGAAAGATTAATCAACAAAGATTAATCCTGCCAGTGTTTAGCTGATGACCCGTGTCACTCTTGCAATCAACTTTGCATTCCAGTATCACTGGCATGTGGCATATATTTCTGTGTTCTTACAGCAGGTCACTCAAGAGCCACATAAGGGCTTGAAATGCTGCTGGCTGTGGCCACCCCCAGGCAGTTTCCTGGGAGGAAGAAGTGCTGTTCTCCAGGGACGGATTGCTGGGGAGGAGTGTGCTGCACATGCACATGCTGTGGAAACTGGGAATTCAGCCTTTCCTAAAGGCGAGGAAAGAACATGCAGATTTGTTTGCTGAAGTTCAGAAGTTTAAATTTAATGTTTAAATTAAATGTGTGTTTCATTAAATTTGTGTAGCAGCAGAGGGATATAGCTGCTACAGTATTGTTTTGAAAAAGTAATCTTCACATTCAAAATACTAATTTACTGCAGTATTTTCCCACTCATATTAAACATTATTTTACCAAAAACACATGACTGAATACTCAATATGCTGTTACTGCAAACTGGAATAGCTTGGTAGGGGTCATATTCACCAGCTCCCTTTTGAGACCATTGGAAGTATCTAGAATATCTTTAGAGCTTAAAACCTGGCTGTTATTCCACTCTAATAGCCAGAGGTGTTTCAAGATGAGATTTTATGAAAAACTATCCCTTAACATATCTGAAAAAAAAAGAAAAGATAATCTCTACCTGTGTTATATACTCCATAAAATAAGCACTAAGATAACATATTTTCATGCACATATTGTTTATATCATTATAAATACCACATGTAATCAGTACTACTTTCAGGAGACATCTTGGTGGTGGGATCCAGTCCCAGTCTGGCTCCTCCGCCTTTCACACAAGTGCTCCAATGGGATCTGCTGGCTTTGCAAGCGGGAAGGATGCCTTCCAGGGCATGCTGGGTGGCCTCTGGTTGCAGGTATGTTGACTAGCTGGCTCCCCACACAGTGTTGCTAGTCAAGTCTCTAGACCAGCAAAGTTATTTAGAAATATATTTGCATTTTTCATTCCTTTGCTGAACAAGTATAGGACATGGTTTGTAAGCCAAATGACTCTGATCAAAGAAATATCAAGTTATGAATACTCATAACAGGAATCACAATTTTACCAGACATGAGATATTAGCCAGGATGTTAGTGCCAAATTCCTTTTCAAAATCTGAGCAACCAACTGCCTCTACAGTGCCAGAAGTGAGTGTTGCAGGATATTCCACATAGAAGAAATATGGAAACTTTTTTTTATTCCCCATTGCTTCTCCCCTTCTTCCCCTGCCCTCCCCCAAAAAAACACTGCAGGCTTTGAGGCCGAGGCTCTATCTACATTTCATTTATGTACACCTGGCCTAGACTGTGTATCTTTTGTTCATATTGCCTGAAAGTAACCCTGTCATTGCAACAGGGTGATTTACCAAATTTATCTTATGCAACAGGGCAAAGCAGATTCTCTTGTCCAGCCTTTTCCTGTTTTTCCTTTTGTGTCTGTCTGTCTGTAGCAGGAGTCCTTCAATTACCCAAATACTTGTGGTTCTGCTGAAAAGCAGCCAGGTGGGCTCTGCTGGCAATTAGCCAGCAAAAGGAGGACTAATTGCCCAGCCATCATCAGAAGGGCAGCTGAGGAAAATTGAGACTAGCAGCTACTTGGAAAAGAACGTGTAAAAAATAGCTTTTCAGATTTTAGCAGGGTTATTCAGTGTGAAAGGAAGCAAAAGGATACAGGAACTGATACGTCAAGGGAGAGGGAAACTATTCATATTAGGCTTTGTTGAGATGTTTAAAGTTATGCTTGAAACAAAGCCAAATTCTGCTCTTTTGTGTAAAAAAATACATAATGTTTTAATTAAATTAGACCTCCTGTTAAAATCAGTCTGAAGACAGGAATGTAAACATTAAGTAACAAATTAAGACAATCTAGTAATACTAGTGTTTGCACTACAAGCAAAGCGTAGGGTTTGGAGAAATGCTGCCGTGTTGATCTTCCTCAGGTGATATGTGGGCTAAGCTTATTTAATGCCTGAAAATGTTATAGAAGAAGAGAATGCTGAAGTCTTCTAATATTTCCTAAGTATGTATTTACATATTATTCAACCTAGCTAGTGGTTACCTACAGGACATAAATAAATAGGACATAATTCACTTATTAAGAGTAGAATAACTACTCCAATATATACGAAAAGGAAATAGTTCCTGCTTCATTACACCATCTACCTTTGAAGAACTATCCTTAGCTAATAGGAAAGATTATGCATAAGTGCACATGTATAGGTTGCTTATGCATTTTTACCTATATTTAGTTTTCCCAGACTACATACAGCCTCAACAACACCCTTTCATCATGGCTGACTGGGATATTGCACAATCCCATGAGCAGCTTTTTCACTGAATTTACTAGTCTAAATAGAGAAAACATGTCTAGTCAATGCTATACAAAGGAAGTAGAGTGTTGCATATACTGGAGAGACAGAAATTAGTATCATAAAGGTCCTTGGTAATAGATGCATTTCTGGGGAAGCCAACATACCTGCTTCCATACAGCAATGCCGAGCTTCAAACCATATAGTCCTATAAAATATTAAAAGGGTAATCAAAAATCACACAAAATTGCACTCCATTTCACATTTCTTCTGTAGGTGGTTCCAGAACTACCTCACTGGAGAGAAAAAGAAGCTTCAGAGTATTTTCCAGGAAGATAAGGCCCAAACCCCTTCCTGAATGTAAGTTGTTAATTATTCAGAAACACAACAGTCAGGGAAGGAGTCAAATGGAAAGCGAGCAAGGAAAATGTGGGTGCTGGCCTACTGATGAAGGTAGGCGGTTGAAGCAGGAATGCCATTTTCTTTTTTTAAATCAATTACATTTTTCTTCAGGACTACTTTCATTTTATCCTGCAGCAGTTCACTATAAAACACGTAACCCAGTTTATCCACTTTCCAAATACAATTAGATTTTCTCTTAGTTCCAAATACAATTAGTTTTTCCTTAAGACCAGGAAAAACACTGCAGCTGCTGCTGGTATATTCTTTGAAGAAAAGTCACAGTCCTTTTCCAGAGAGCTGGTGTCTCCAGGAAGCTGGACGTCCCTTCTCTAAGTACCCAATGAAATGAGTGTGAATCTATCACTGGGGTGTCAGATCTCTCTGTGGGTCTCTCAATTGATGTAGGCACTTTTTGTCTTTCTAAAAGAGATAGTGTGAAAGGGACAATGACAAACATTCCTAGATCAGGAGGGAAGCCTGAAAAGGAGTACTTTAATGATCAGAAGATAAAATAGGAATGATATGGAGAAAAAAAAAGGAAAATATTAGTAGAATTTGAATTAAAATATTATTAATATTGAAAAATAAAGAATAATAAAAGCATATAGGAAGAAACTTAGAATATCTAACATGGAAAAAGAATTACAACCATAAAAACTATGGGAAAGCACTATAAATACATGAAAAATAAAAGCAAGTATAGATCCACTATTTAATGAGGAAAATAAGCAATTAATTGGAAACTGAAAGAAACCTTAAATGTTTAATACTTTCTCTATTTCAGTCTTCATAAAAAAAAAAGCTAATTGTGACCAGATGTTTTACTTTATTATTTCTAATAAGGAAACAGGAACACCAGCTTGAGAACAGAACAATCAATTGGATGAGTTAAATTTATTCAAGTCATTAGGACTTGGTGAGAGTCGCCCTAGAGTATTTATGAAGTTAGTCAAAGCAATTTGGGACCTTTCACTGGAGTTAAAGGGGAATGGAGAGAGTTTTGCAGAAGATTGATAGATTCTAGAAAGTTAAAGAACAAGCGCAGCAGGATACAAGGGACACAAGGAGCTACAGAAAAGTCAGCTTTCTTTGATAGTCAGAAAGATAACTGAAACAAATACTTTAAAAAATCAAATTGTATTCACTTAAAGACAAAATAGACTCATGAATTTGTCAAGAATAAGTCAAGTCAGTGCAATTCAGTTTCCTTCATGGGATAATAGATTTGAGAATAACAGATGTTAGATTCACATGACACTCATAAACCAATTGTGAAAATATGGTCTGAGCAAAACTGCTACAGAACCTGATCCTCAGCTTGTTAATAGCTTGTTGTAGAACAGATAGGATATATCAAACTGCCCTTTGCAAGGCTGATCTGTTATTAACTTCAGATAATGGTATAAAGAGCATCCTTTATGAAGGTTTATGAAATATATGAATGCTAACAAACTATAAGGGATTTCATTTTGAAAAAGATTCAAAAAAAATCTTGAGAAAATGGAGAAGTCACCAAAGTACATCTCAATGAAGAAACATGACCTGTGGAGGAAAAATCAAAAACACAAGGAAAGAATGGAAAAAAAACGGATTAAGCAGAAATACTTCAGAACGACTAGATGCTCTGTCAGAAACAAAGATTCCACTTCAATAAACATCAAAAATAGATATTGAGAGTCATAAGACTTCAGAATTAATTATCGCACTGATCCCACAATGGCATATTGAAATGAAGAAAACATCCAGCTTTGGGGCATCCAACATAACATGAATTCAATACAACAGAAGTTAAAGAAACTTTGAAGAAATGGCCAGTAATCAGTATCAAATCTTCCAGTAGAAATAATTTATTCCTTTCAGAGCAAGCAAGATTTTATTTCAGAGGTATAAAAGATTCTGTAATAATAGTTAAGCAAAAGAACAAGTTACACTGGCAGATTTGAAATCACCATGACCAGAGAATTTTGAAAAAAAAAAAAAAGTATATACAGGACAAGGAAAGAACAAGTTGTTGAGTCTCATGTTCTGAGACAGAATGGTTGCTTTTACTTGTCACTTCATTTTCAAATGAACAATAGAGCCATTAAGTAGATGCCTGTGAGAGAGAGGAATTTTAATGACCATTTGGTATACTCTACTTACTTACTTTTCAGGCTATATTCTATTAATATACGTGGCTAAGAAATGCTCACCTACAGAATAGGTAAGCTTGTGCTTTAGGATTTATCCAGTCCCATAGGCCTGTGGCACTGAGACAAAGACAATACTATCCCAAAGATTAAAATTTAATGTTTCCATTGTACAGACAGAAAACAAATTCTGAAGCCTGTTGAAATAAATAATTTCTCTTGAGCTCAGCAAGAATTTCACATCATTCTCTTTTTCATTGACAAATTTTATGATAATTAAAATTAAAAAAAACTTAAAACAAAAAAAAAATGTGACCTTACAATCCTTTACTCAAAAGTTTCATGAAACCATATACATGAAACAGGTCTCTAGTTCACTTCGTACTATACAAATTTTTAAGGGACAGTAAAAAAGTTAAATATAGCATAACAGAACAAAAAACTCAACATATGACAATTAAAAAAAAGGAAATTAAACTGTCAAAACCCATAAAAACTACAGCTAACAATCTGATTTAGATCAATCAAAGCTAATATATATAAATTTTGTGTATAAAGTTAATGCTGAAACAGCCTCCAATAGAGTAATATCTAATAGTATTTTAAGAACATTTGTGTGTGGTTTAATATATTTCATATTTTTGTCAGATTTATGTGGTCTAAAATGCCTCAGTTCAGGGTGGTCTGTAGTTTTCGAGGAAATCAGTATAGGAAAAAGCCCTACCCTCCTTATAATTCTCCAAGTTTAGTTGTGCTGGTGGTGGCCAAAATTTTCATTACGCAGTGCAGTGAAAGCAAAACTTCTCAATGAATTGAATACAATCTCTGAAAAAGTTTTTGTCCTAGATTAATATGGATTAATCCCATGAATTGCGTTCATTATGTTAGTAATTCATCTCTACACAAATGTTGATCACAGTTTAAGTTACAAAGAAACTCTCTAATATTAGTTTTGTGGAATTAGAAGGGTTAGGGACAAAGCTCTAGAAAAACAGAAGAATTTCACATGGATCCCTAAAATCCTGGGAAACACATGACTTCTTCCCCCAAATATGTTTTTTTTTTTTTCCTTTTTTTTTTCTTTTTTTTCTTTGTTTTTTCTCTTCTTTTCTCCTCCTGTTTACCAGGAAGTGCCAGTGAGGACATAGATGTGGCTTTACCATTCCGTGTAGGCATACCATTCCAAAAGACTGACTCACTTGAGACTGTACCCAACGCAAGTGCTTACACATCCAAGTCTTCTGGAGAAACAGCACTGCTGACACATACAGATATCGATACGAGTGTAGATGAGATTTGCATTTTCAACTATTGTCTTAGACTGCAAGGAATTCTGCAGGGAATAGTTTCCAGTTTCTAAAAAAGGCAGAAAGCTTTTTATTTCTCCAGTCTTCACAGTTAGGACTTCATGCTACAAATTAGTGACTTCAGTGACCTGTATAAATTTAAGAGTGCCTTCAGGTCAGTAACCCTGCTAGTAGCAGACATATGTAACACACAGTTTATTCATGCCTAAAAAATGCAGTCTAAACCCGGATCCAATTAGTAATAGTTAAAAGGATTTACTTTTTTCAGCTTGTAAAGGAACTGGAGCTGAATTTTAAAAGTTGAGAGTAGCAGTAGTAGTAAAAACACAAAATAAAACTCTTAGTGAACTGTTCTTCAGGGTGCAAATCAAATATGCCAAAAATCAGGAAATTAGAAATATTTGGTGTGAATTCGGTTCAGCCTTATATTACATTAATCATGAGTTATATGCTTATAGATTGCTTTACTCTCATCCCGCTCTCAAACAGTGAACAGGGCTGGGGATTCTCATTTAACAAACACCCCTCCGGTATTTTATTTTATTGCAATATTGACTGAATGATATTTTCTTTCTATATCCTGTTAAAATCCTATCACGAATATACTTTAATGTATATATAATGAATATATTAAAGTATCTGTGTTGTATTTCTTCCCTTAAGTAGCTCATCTATGTAATATACAGTAACGCTCTCTCAAAAAGCAGCTTTTACATTTTTACAACTATGTACATGAAGTACAGACATATTAAGATAGAAAGCATCACTAATTTTGTATGCTGTGCTGGAGGCATCAAATGTCTTATATTTCAGAGTGTTTATACTGGACAATATCAGTTCATAAATTAATGGATAGGAGTACGTCTCACTGATTTCAGATGAAGCTATGAGCTCTGTGATAACTGAACTTCCACACATCAGATCTCAAGGTACAAAACTGCACATTTAGACTGAGGAATATGCAGTTACCATAGCCTGGATAACAAAAGTTTAAGAAAACTTTGTAATAGTAGAGGCAGGGACAACTCCAATTATTTACGAGGGATTTCAGCTGTCTTAATCATGATCTTTCTCTCAGTAAATCTCTATTTCAGTTATTTCTGTAACTAAAGATTTAATCATAATTCATACATAAGGAATAAAGCCGCAGTCACAACCTTCATTTCGCATATTTGGGGTTTTTTGTCTTTGCAATCTGAGTTGCATTTTTTTTACTGTATACATCAAGAGAATCAACATTAGAGGAGACTGAAGGAGATTCAAGAATTTCCTGTTCTTTTCCAAATTCATCCAAAACCTTGAACTTTGTGAAGAAGAACTAAAGATCCAGTTCTGTTGCTTTAGGAAAATTGCTGTAATCAAAATGGACCAGACGTCACAGGAATTGCCAAGCAGTTTAGTCTAATATTTCCACTATTACTACTTCTAATGATAATCCTGCTACTTTAATAAGGAAAATTAGCCTAAGGCAGGTGCTGTCTGTGTAAACTTCCAGTCCAAATTTTTAAGTTCAGGCAAAAATTATAAGCCATAGAAAACAAGATTTTAAACTGAGAAGGAGCAGACTCCCTTAGTAACTCCTCCTTTAAAATACATTTAAGAGGGAATAAAGAATTTAGACTCTAGTTCAGCAGCTGACAATATTTCCTGATAGTCTAGTTAGAAAAATCCCAAATGAGTTTTTCTAAATGTTTTTCTGCACTGAAGGTTGTTAAGTCAGCAAGAGTGAATTCTATTTTAAACGCGAATGAGGTAAGTAGCAGGGAAAACAGCCTTAGACCAAAAGATCAAAAATTGATTCAGTTTAAATTAAAGGATAAATAAAATAAAACCTGTTCTGCAAGAAGACTCTTCACAGTGCAAAGGCGAAAGCTCGTTGAATTTAGGGGATCTTGTCAGTAAAGCCAGCTAAAGATCTCGGAGGAGAACGTATTATCTCTCAAAATGCAGGGTGCAAATGACCCCTAAATCAGAGTTTCTACAAAGAGCAGAGCTTTCTTGAAGGGTTTCAGGCCTACATGGATTAATGCCTATACCCAAATCATTTTAGGAATAGGGAGAAAGTTTAGAAGAAATGGTATAGAGGGGTTAACCCGCAACAATAGCAACATCTTGTGAGGTCAAAAAGTGAATGGATAAAGTGAGAATTGCCAAAAGTCACGCTCAGTTAGATGTTGCAAAGGAAACGAAAACAAGTAGTAAAAGGTTATTTAGCAATATAAATAAAAAGAATGAAGAAATCGGGCTAGTAAGCAGTGCAAATGGACTTGAGATTTTAGATTTAATAGATACAGACCGGAAGCTAAATGAATATATAACTTCAGCTTTCAGGAGGCTTACTATGATAAAAACAGCATGGATAATGAAAAGGAGCATTGGAAACATTATCACAATCCACTTCAAAGCAAGAAAAAAAATCAGAACATAAGGTAATTTCTATCACCGAATACTGAGAAACAGGAAATTCAAAATTGCAAATGTGATAATAAAAATACTGAATTTACTAGGTACAGATATTTTACTCTATCCAGTAGAAACGTCAAAAAGGAAACAATTGCAATTTTTTTTTCATTCACATCTCCAGATAACTACTAAATCATAAGAACTTCTACCATGAAGAAAATGACTTTGTGATAGAATGATATATTGCAAATGTAGATTAGGGATCATTTGTCTTTTTGTCCTTTGACTAGCCTGTATTATCCTTGAAATGTAACTTTAAGGCATACTTTAAATTTTTTAATCTTGAGGAAATTCCTGGGAATGTTTGAAATTGAAATTAAATCCATTTCTTCTTGTCTCTTACTCATTGTCACTCTATCTCAGTGTCAGTGTCATTAATACTACTTAAAAAGAATTATACCAAGGAACTGCAGCTGTTGAACATCAGTGTCAAATGCTGGTTTATTTCCGAGAATGATTAGCATTTTAAAGAGTCACATATCTGCTAAACCACTCGTAGCACTACCAATCACAATCATTTGTTGGTAGCATCGGTAGCCTAATAACATTAATTAACCAACAAAACCTACAAAGTTTTGAAAAACTGATATCTTACGATTATGATTGGTTTTCACATTTGGAAGTACAAAGATGAATTACATTTCAATGCCTATTGGTGTTGACTTTTTGCAAAATGGATTTTCTATGGAATCTCCCCCAAATGGGGTAGACTTAGAACAAAGGTCCATTCATACTGCACGTCTGAACTACGTACATTTTAGCACTGCAGTGTAAGATAATGATTTTTTTTATTATTATTATATTTAAATTTATTTTAAGTAATACCTGAACAGCCATGTACTAAAGGACAAAAAAAAAAAATCAAAAATAGAATTCCTAACAGCACAGATCTATGAACAATAGGTACTGAATGCTGCTAGCAGAGTATTTTAAAAATGTAGATGTAGGTAAACTTAGGTAAAACCTTCCTGCCTTCCTGCCATCCGTCTACTTGATTCAAGTAAAAACAAGTTCTGTTGGACTTTATTCAATATAAATCAAAATTCTGCAACAAAACAAACAAAGAAGTAATAGCAGAAAGCACTTTACTAAAGTCTTATGTAGGAAAGATGAAAGAAAGAGAAAGAACAAAGCAGCAAAAATGCAGCTAAAGAAAATGTTGCTATACAAAGAGACAGATACAGGAAACAGTTAATTTATCACTATATCCAAGGAAATGTAGTTGGAGACTAAACCAAACTCTAATACTAGTCTCAGGTGGGGTCTGCACCTGAGCCAACCAGCCCCATTCCTGGCCTAAAGGACAACGCTGTGGTGAGATCTTCAGCACACCAAGGCCCGCTCCACTGCTGCTCTAGGCTGGGTCTCTCTCCTGGGACCTTTAGGTCCCTGACCCTTAGGACGCTGAGCCAGACCCTACTCATATGAAAAAAATAGCTAATTCTGACATGAATTTTCATTTTTCACATGATTGAAAATTCCTACTCAGGGATATCTAAGTTTGTTGGAAAGATATATATTAAAAGTCTTCTGAGGAGCAGGCAAAGTAATAAACATGATTTTTACCAACTACATTTTCAATGGGGTGGGTATTTGCAGTGACCTATAAGAAAGATAATACAGAATATTTCTGTTTATACTGATAAAAAATTCTTAATAAAAACTATGAAATTATACTAAGGTGGAATTAAGAAGCGAAATTAAATCTATCCATGAGTATTTCTCATCTTTACTCTAGCTATCCACTTTGCATACCAAATATATATATATATACATATACACACACACACACACACACACACACACACAACTAGATAAAAGAGATGGATAAAAGAGATTCAATATCTATACTGCTTTGGAAAAGACTCAGATCATTTCCAGTGTCAAATTCGAGTCTCCTAGATTCAAAAATTTCATTTCTATCTCATGGGAGTTATATACAACTATGAAAAAATAATGCTGACCTTGCCAGCGCTGCAAGAAAGATGCATCTGTGAATCACCAAGACCTGTCAACAGCCTGTTGTTGATTTCAGCAAAAATTCAACTCTCTGCATAACTGTTCACAGAATCAGTGCCTTCCACGATGAGGTGAGAGATATACAAGCAAGTCGCTTGCAGATGTTAGGGCAAATCATAAAGTCAGAACCTAACAAACTCAAAGAGTCCTCAGTCTGGCCATGCATGCTGGCTGTCAAGAAGTCACATCCTTCCAGAATTAGGTTAGGTCTGACAGAAGTTTTCCTCTTAGAGAAACAACCTAAATTCAGTAAAAGTGTGGGGGGTTTGGTTTGTTTGTTTGTTTTGCTTTGTTAAATACAGGCCTGCTAAATAGGACCCATGTAATGCAGAAGTATTAACTCAAAAGCCAAATAACTTTCTGTTACTCAAAATTAGTGAGTACATCTATATTGACATAATTCTGCTACCAGTCAAAGTTCTCTTTATAGCTGACACCATAGTGTTCATGGTGAAACAACAGCTACATCCACATATTTCCTTTTTCCTTAAGACTTATCAGCATGGTGTTAGTTCTGAAGAGAAACAGAGGGACAGTGTTGTGAAATCTCCCTGGAGAGGACAAGTTTTCAAAGCAAAATCCTAAGGCAAAGCTTTTAGGGTAATGTTATGTAAATAAGCAATAAGACTGAGGTTTCAGCTGTAGTGCTTTTGCTTTGAAAGGGGTTTTTTTTTTTGCATTTTGGAGATCTCTGTAACCTCATTATGTCTTGCTGGCATTTTCTCTAGGAAAGGCAACAGCTGCATAACACTGATAAACCTCAGGAAGGCCAAAATGCATGACTGTGGTTGTTACCTCATTCTAAGTTGACCATATGTAAAAACTCTCACCTGGCACTATTTGCTGAGATTAAATCTAAAAATCTATCTGGCAGTAAAAAATTTAGTTAAATAAGAATGATCCATAAAATTAAAATACCTTAATTTAAAAGTTCAGTACATGATTCTCCATTATATTGATAGACAGACGAAGTTCAGGTTTGATCATTTATCATTTATCTGGTTATTGACTCTGACTTCTTGAGATCTCTGGTCTAATTCTAAGTAATAACATTACAGGTAACAACTACAACAACTTCCAAAACAGTCTGTATCCCACCTATACTTAAAAGAAATATCTGACCAAAAAAATAAAT
>JAUBNY010000760.1:1909733-1931303 GCA_032275445.1 Crypturellus soui
TTCTCCCATTGAGTCATGGGGTTCAGATTGGACCTCCTTGTTTTCCACACTCCTCTAAGAGGAGTCTGGGTGCAGCTAGATTCAATCCTAGTCCCAGACCTGGTCAACGGTTTATGACTAAGGGATTTTGTGCACGATTACGTCAGTAAAGTTTACAAGGTCAAAAAGAGAGAGTGCGCTATAGCCACTTACCACAAATCTGTCAGGATCTGCAAGGATCTCCTAACGCCAAGAAGTATCCCCAAGAGGCATCCCTGCTCAAGGGGAGATCCTGACATGCAGCGCACTGCAATGCAAGGAGAGCTCAATGGGCTCATGGGCTGTCCCCATATTTATGGGATAAGATGACTGACTTATAGTCATTATTTCATTTCAGAAATACTTTTGGCTGTTGTATACTCAATTAGTCTTATCTCCCTATAAGAATGCAGTCATCAGGACTGTCATTGATGGTTAATGTCCGAGTGAGTGGGGGAAGAAATCAGGGTGGCAGCCATCAGGATCAGATAAGGTGGTGGTTAACACCTGGATAGGGCTATGTGTGAAGAGTCAGGCTGAGCTGGGGAAGGAGCACACCCGCCACAGCTCTTTTTTTTTTTTTTTAAACCACTACAGTGAAAACAGTATAAGCTGAACCAATAGAAACCCCTCTCCAACTGCTTTAAGAATGTCTACATAAAAGATTACTTATGTGCCTGAAACCTGTCCATTTTTTACAACTGTATCAGCTGGCCTAATAAGAGATTTTATTTCTCTCTAAAAACCTTACAGGTTACTTAGCAGCAGCTTAAAAACAAGTTGCAAGCAGTACAATCAATGAAGCATGTGTTTGCTATAGCTGGGATTTCAGAGTGATCTCATATGTGAATTCTCTGATATCTTATAAAGCTCAAATTCAAGATCTTTTTCTGTACACAGCAGCCCACCTTCTTCAATGCTGTTGGATTTCAGTATATTTAAGAATTCTCCCTCTTTCTCTAAATTTAGCCAGAATCTACAACGAAGTGCAAAAGCTGCTGGAATATATATACAGATATGCTTGACGAACATGTTTGAGAAGCAATATATGTACAGAAGATGTCTGTTTTTAATCTAAGGGTTTGGGCAATACAAACAAAATATGGCATCTACTGACAAGCCATTGGTCATTTTCGTCAGAGCTTTCTCTGTGCGTTATTTCCAAAAAAGCTGCTTTGAACTCATAAGCAAGAAGAACTGAAATCAGAGAATACAGGGAAGTATTTTATCTCTGCTGCAGAGCTTTACCCAAAAGAAAAAGATATCTCCTTATTTTGTTTGAAAGAGCTTATAATATTTTCCTTCTGCAATTAAGCTTGGAGTTTTACTGCAGTTGATAGTTCTATTTGTATTTTCACTATTTTAAACTTTCTTTTGGAGAATAAAATAGGTCAAGTGATTTACTTATTGGAAAATCCTTCGTGCATTAAGAATATTTCATAAATATTTGAGGTAAAATTCATTTCCTTTCTACCCAAAGTGCCTTAGGATATTTCTTTTTATTATTATTATTAATTTATCTTTTGAGTTAAATAACTCTCATTTATGAAGCCTCCACCATAAAAATAGAAGGGTCCAAAGGGACATTTTCATCAGCTTAGAGGATGCAATGGTAGAGTCACTCTGGAGATATATATATATACATATGCACACATATTAATTTAATTTCAGAATTATTTACTAGAATATTTTCTCAAGTTTCTCAATAACATCTGCATTAATATGCACCACCAAATGAAAAGTAGGGAGAATTTTGAGGGTCCTTTTGTATTTTTTGTCAAGTCATCTTTGTAAAAAATTTCAGTCACAAGGAGTTCATTGTGAACCGTCTCAAATTTTCCTGAGTTTACACAAGCTCTCCTGCAAGACACAACTCAGCAGTGATCCACTGAGGAATTTCACTGAGAAGACACACACACCAAACAGCTCTTTGCAGCCATATTCCCTAATAAGAAGAAGGAGAAAAAAAAAGTGTGATTTGATATGGATTTATGCTGTCACCATACACACAAAAGGTTCTGAACAAGTCGCACTGTCCTCTCTGCATGCTCGGTAAGCCATGCTCTTCCCTGTGGCAGTCAAAGTTGTATCAAATTTGCTAATAAAAATAATGGATGAGAAGGCATAAGAGTGAGAGCAAAGCCAACTTGTTTTAGAAATGAGAATCTCAGTAAAGTATATCTTGAGGCTGATGATAAAGTTTTGAAGACATTAAGTATTCCTGAATTTAAGGACATTTTAAGCCAAATAATACTGATTTGGAGTCTCAATTTTTTTACATGTGGTGCATGCATGTGTGCATGTTAATGACCTGAAACAGAAATAACTTATATCAGAATTGTCAAATTGGAAAATAAATTATAACTGATCAGCCATAATAATATACTCTTGGAAACTGTTAGGCAATAGACCACAATCAATTAATTAATACTCTTCATAGACCCTTTCCAGTTAAAAATGCTCCAGAATGTGTGAAAGCTCTGAGATGATAACATCAGTGTACCGTGTATCTGAGATTCCTGCAGCTATACTGAATTATGAGTTCCATGTTAAAACAATATGGGGTGAAACAATGAAATAAAGGACAAGCACCAAATGGGATTGTATATACGTGTGGGTGGGGGAGATATTTATATATGTATAGATTAACAAGTGTACATAAGTTTGAGTTCTGAAGCTAGAACATGCTTTGCTTTCAAGCCCTGTTCCAGGAAGAACAGTAAGCATTTACTCACTGACTAAATCATGGGTAACTGAAACATTTCAAAACTATCTTCTGCTTTTTTTTTTGCTACCACAGCTACATTTGCTGAAATCCTGGCCTGTTTTCCTCCTCCCTATGCTTCTCTCCGTACACTATTCCTTTGACAGTAGAATCTCCATTATTAATTTGCTGTACAAACAGGCTGTGAGTGTGAAGACTGACAGATTCACTCTAATAGACTGGAAAACTGTTGGAGTGCTCTCTGAGATGGTGAATATGAATCTTGCTGTTCGATTTTTGCCATTTCTCATTATGCATTATTGCACTCATGTTACCATTAAAAGGTTTGTATCATATGTTAATGCAGTAGAAATGAAAAAGCTTGTGATTTCCTGCCTCTAGAACAACTTGATATAATTATAGGCCTATAATTTATGGTTTCTGATATATTGTCTTTCCATTTTCATGATGTCTTCACATGCATGCAGATTTGTATTAGGGAGAAATATACTCATAGTTTCAATAGCCATGGGGAGTTTTTCAACCAGAAGGTGGATATCAATTTTACATAAATACAATTATTTCTCCTTTTATGTACTAAAACATGTTTCCAGCTGCTAACATTATGTGAGTTCTTGGACTCTCTCTCATGCAGTTGTATAATGCTGAATTTCTATTTAAAAGCAATTTTTCTTTAGGCTCT
This sequence comes from Crypturellus soui, assembly GCA_032275445.1. Classification (NCBI taxonomy): domain Eukaryota; kingdom Metazoa; phylum Chordata; class Aves; order Tinamiformes; family Tinamidae; genus Crypturellus; species Crypturellus soui. The sequence continues at coordinate 1,913,159 of JAUBNY010000760.1, forward strand.
TCTCTGTGTACAAAAAAAAAAAGACTAAGAAGTCATGATAACAGAAATTTTGCTGCAGCAAAGTATTTCCTAAGTTACAGGTAAGGAAAACCATATAATTTGTAATGATAGCCACAGTAATGAATGCATATTGTAGTCAGCTATTACCAGCAATAATTGGTGCACCTTTCATCTCCTGTCAAGCAGAGTGGTGTGGATTAGGACCAAAAGGCAGATATCAGCTATCCCGTTTCCGGACTCAGACAAAAGGAGAAGAAGTGCCTGTCTGAGCTGATAGCTTTTGGCCCTTTGATCAAGCTCTATCAGAAGTCATCCAGACTTAGTAACCTGATTTCTCTTCAGTGGACTGATGCCTTTGATGTAGGTAAAGTCCTACTGCACATCACATTTATGAAGGGAAAACACCAGCACATAATCAAGGAGTGTAGTTACTGATTCACATGGAAAGGTTGCCTTGCATCCTAATTACTTTGACTGAGGTAGCAAACAAGTTATATAAAAATATTGAAAAGGTATTACTGTAAACAACCTGCAACAAACACCTTCTGAAGGTTTGATTTTCCCTTCCTGAGCAACAGGAACTTAAGCATGGTTCAGTGTGAATGAAACCTCCAAGCAAAATAACAGAAAATCAAATTTATTCTTGAAGGAGGGCGAAAAAATTGCCTCTTTGGAAAGAAAGTGTATTTGGAAAATTTTACATCTAAGTAGTTACACAAATAAAACATATTTCAGAGCAAGACTTTTTCAAGTTTTTAATTCTTCCACCATAATTCTAGGATATCAAATAACAGACATTTAAAATGCATTTCAGTCATTTCTAATTTTATTAAAAGTTTTGCCAGGAATTCTTCTGAAAAAAAAAACGGTGCCTTCAATGTTGATATTGTTAAGATGTGCTATAGAGACATTTCAGCTCCATCGAGTTCTCAAGAACATGCAAAAAAAAAACATTTCAGATGATGCAAATAACTTACTTGTTTCAGAAAGTTGGCATAAGTGCAGTGAACCCACCCATGTGTCCTTATTACAAGGTTAGTTTTTACACAAGCCTTACAAAGTCTTTCTCTCTATTTTACTGTCATGTTATATAAATTTAATATAATAGACTCTATTTTGCTTATGACAACCAGATTCTCTGAAATACTTCATAATGGAAGAGTACTGCCCTGTGTGTTCAGTGCTTTTTTCCTAATTCAACCTCAAAAGACCTTGGCCTGTGACATCAGAAATACATAAAAACCTTTTTGAAGTGTCTAAATACTTAGAGCAGTAAATAAAATCCTAGTTGGTCTAAACTTCTGAATAAAACATCTATGACAGTTGAAGAAATGGGATAAAAGTAATTTTATATCCTACGACCCCAGATATAATTATTATTTGTTAGTCCTCACAATTGCATTACAATTGTGATGTACGTCAAGCTACATAAGAGCAGAAAAGCCCTTGTAGTATTAAGAAAATGTTTCTCTGCCAGGGTAAATGTTTGCCTGAAGGATGGATTATATTCAAAATTATAAACACTTATATAAACATTTAAAAATGTGCAGGCTAAAGTAGGAGTCAGAAGACTTTTCTCACTCCATCAAAGCAGAAAGGAATTTTGAATTGGTTTTCAGAAGGCTAATATTTCAATTGATTCAATTTGATTGAAATCTTCATGAGTTGTGAACTGCAGTCTTCCCACTTTGGGTATTCATAGGATAAAAAATTAAATAGATTTCTTTTGTATTAAATCATTTTCTTAGAGCTCAAATCATTGACAATGGAACATTTTTTACTGTTCTTTTTGAAGGCTGATTATACATTTAAATATTTCTGCTTAAGATGAGGATGGCCTACATCTGATTACTTACCTAAAGAAGGCCTTGGCTCTACAGAATAAGATATACTATCAACATAGTCTGTGAAAGCACAGTAAAAACTACACCGAGTTATCCTTCTTCATTTACCATGTGAACATGGTAGAGCCTCTAAATGGACTTTAGCTCTATCTCAGAAATGGCAAACTTATCTTGGAAAGGAAGATGGAGAAATTTGGAACAATTTGACCTTATTATTGAGGTTGTTCATTTATTCATGGTCGTCACAGTGTGATTTGCCTCTGGTTTACATATTAGGCTTTATTGCGTGCTTTACTAAAGCACCTATGTGCTCTAGTAACGCTGCATTCATATTTTTTTCTGATATTACTAAGGAAAATAAAATCATACTCTGCATGTTTTGCAACTTTCTGCTTCTGGCATCCTCAGCAGAGGGTTTTCTGCCTCATTTAAGGTTAGGTGTACCTCCAAGGCCATAAAAGGAAAGAATCTGTTTTTTCCAAATACTTCATCAACTGCCAACATTAACATTCATAGGGCCTTTATATTTATTGACCTATTGACCTTTATATTTATTATTTTGCTACTAAAATAAGGTATGGATTGTATGTTCTGTCATCAGCCTACAGACAGGAGAAAGATGCAAATTTTGTTAACAGAACATCAGTGATTCTCTCACAACAAGCATCCTGACAGTGATTTTTATGTTTGTTCTTGCTAAGGAAAAAGCAAAAAGGGAAATGAATATAAATTATGGATGGAAAGAATTTAACTTACAGTGGCAACAGCAGTGATTGTTAATTTAAATGCAAAATCCTTTTATATTGCTTTTAAAATTGTTTTTAATAGTGTTCATCTATACATCTATTTGTAAAGACACTTAAAGATATACAAGACAAGAAGTTTGGTATCCTCTTCTCCCCAAAAAACAACTCTCTCCTCTGAATACAGGTTAAATATTCAAAGTCATCTCTTATGAAATAAGAATCTTCTAAAAAACAATACTGTTTTGTTCCTTGACTTCAGTGGAAAATTATACTGACTTTTATATAGCTAATCTCAGTTTTGGAAAATAGTATTGCTGAGACTGAGCCAGGTTTTTCTCCTATATGCACAGTCCTCCAGCAGGTTTTACCCACAGAGACTCAGACATGTAACTCATATCTTCAGTTTTACGCTATAAAAACACTGCTCTGGAATATTATATTATGTTTTTCTTATTCTTTTTTTAATTTTTTCTCAGTGAAAAGCACTTCACAAAATACTAATTTTATTGTTGAGTCATAAGGGCACTATGCGGAGCCTAGCCGTTGTGCCAGGCAGTGTCTGCCTTAGGAGAGGCTGGGCCCGAGCAGTGCTGAGGGGGGCCAGTGGCTGAATTCCACTTGCATCACAGATATCACTCGGACCCGTCTGAAGATGGCAGAGCTCGTTGCTGACTGCAGGTTGGGCTCCTTTCGTCTGAAGGACTCTCTGCATCATAAAAGGATGCTTATAATCAAGGAACACCCAAGACATAGTGCCTGAATTTTGTAATGATACAATCTGGTTCTCGTCTAGTAATGAGGATGTCAATGGTGTGATAGCTATGAGATTGGCAGTAGCTACCAATTACTTCCTGCCATGCATTAAGAAGCTCAATGGAAACACAGGATCTCAGGGGTAATGCAGTAACACTTCTGGAAGGTCTCAAACCATTTACATCCTTTTATAAAAGGTGATACATAAAGATTGTATTCTGCAATAAGGCAGAAGTATTTTCATGTGGGATGGACTTTAGATTCCCCATCAGTCCTCATCTAGCTTGCCCAGCTGGGATATGTCTTTTTAAAGAATACAGAAAGCAGATTAAGATGTGCTTATAGCCTTGCACGTTAGGCCTTTAGTGGTGTAGCTTACATGTTGAACTGCTGTTTTGCAGAAGGTGAATTGCCATGGAATACCTCGCACCGATATAAATTAGAGACTTAAAACATCTGTTTAGCTCATTGTTGTTATTTGTTTTAAACCTGATTTAAGAATGCTAATCTATATGAGAGCCTGATTAATGTTACGAATTGCATGGAATAAGGTTGATTTACTATCTGAACTAAATGTTTAGCTGTAAGTCTCAGTACATGCCAGGGTGTGAGCAAGAGATGCTGTTTTACTGGCTGATGTGGCTTGATTGCTGGCTTTCCTTAGTATTTAAACAAAACCTTTTGACATAGCTTCAGCTTCCCATTTCCTTATTAGTAATTGAATGTAAATAGAAAATAAAAACTATTTAAAAAACAGTATTTATTAAACTCCTTGAACGAATATCATGAAAAAAAAAAAAGTTCTTGAATTTGCTACAAGTTGATCCACCCCAAAAATCAGCGGAGGGCAGTGAGAAGGGTGATTTAAGCTGAGGGATGGGATAAGCTTTCTCTCTCTTGTTCTAAATAGAGATCAGTAAGGTATGACTTTACCACTTCTTTATGGAGGGAGGAGGGAATGGGATTGGGACCTGCAGTACTACTGTGATTTTTGTATAGAGGAACTAAGTAGTTAAGAGGTGTTTCCAGACTTCTAGCTTTTATTTTGTTTGTTTGAGGCCTTTGTTCTATTATGGTACTGCAGTTCTAGCCTGTCCTCTTCACAGTTAAGTAAGATGGTTTTTAACTGCACTCCTGTTACAGCTGGTAGTCCAGCCAGTAGTCCAGCCAGTATTGATTCTATGGTTTGACTAAAGAATGTATGTTTTTTAACCAGACAGCTTCATTTCAGGACCATAAGGCTGACATAGTAAACATTGACTAAAAAATTACTAAACAAGGAGCTATTGCTATTTTCAGATATGCAAAATGACTGAGAGAAACGGATTGGCATACTGGGAAGAATGTGAATAGGCCACATAAATAGGCCATGTAAGAAATATAAACAGAGGCAGGTACATACTTTACACACAAATTCTGCTTGGCTCATACTGTGACACCACTCTGAAATAAGTCTTCAGGTTTTCAGTGATATGACATAGCTAAAATGTAAATTCCTTGCAGTGTATCTATCACTTTTGACAAGGCATGACACTTCTCAGCACATGTAAGATAATTTGACTTTAAGATCCTAAAGATGTATCTTAAAGGTATAATAAGGCTACAAAAGACTAAAGGAAGTTAAGTTTCTGATCTTGCTTAACACCACTTTTATCTTCTGTAACTGTTGACTTTGGTGGAATTGTTGCCAATTTGCAACTCTGTAAACAGAAATAAAATCTCATCCTAGGCTTTGCAGAGGCATACAAGGTACATTTCATCCCCCTCTATTAAATTTTCTGTTAGTTAAAGTAACACATTCCCAGGACCATGCCAATCTCACCGACGATACTGGTGCATAAACAAAGTAGATGCTTTGACAGAAAACCTTAGAAACTGAAAGACAAAATTTTGGGCTCAATCCAGCTAAAAACATCCGTGGTCTTTGAGGTTATGCAAGGCCTAGAAGACTACAGATGCCGGCTGTTCAACAGGCCAAAATATTCAAAGACAGGTTGCCTCCAGTGTAATGTCAAATAAAAATGTCTCAGTGTTCTGTGGAAAAAGTTTAGTAACTGTGATGGAAAGGAATCTTAGAATTATATTGTTACCTGGTGACCCAGCTGAGATCACAAACTCTGTGTTGGTCGCTGTAAGACACCATATGATCATATCTTGGTTCATCATACAGTAAATGTCAATGACAATAGACAAGAACTTCACCATATTTCTGTATTCATTCATTCAAATAACTCATTCTCATGGGCATAGAAACCCAAAAGAGGCCTCACACCTTCCTTGAGGCATTTATCTGGGGTGATGAAAATGGGAACCTTAAGGTCCAAGCAGCTCTTGAACACTGAATCTCAAAATTCAAACTGGAAGAAGTTACAACTGCACTGCCAAACTTCTTACCAGATTCTTGTCATTTAAATAAATTGAAGACCTGTGTTGGTTTGTTGTGCATTTTAATATGCACATTTCTTTGGAAAGAAAATATGCTGGGCAACAGCATGTTACATAAACCTATCATAACTAAAAATTTGTTTGTCCTAAAAGCAGTCAACCAACCAGTTGAGAACCAAAAAGAGAAGAGACAGTCAATAGTTTTCTAATTAACATATTTATGAGATTACTGGAGCCCAGAAAAAATATTGGGAATTTGAAGAGTACAAATTTGATCCAGGAAGTAAAATTTCACTATTTGTGTGGCTGTAGTTATTTCTACATTTTTTAAAGATACATTTCTCAATTTCTTTTGAAGCTGCTTCTGCTCACAGTATTTCTCCATAGTTTCCCCAATTTCAACCTGCATATGAAATTGTTCATTTGATGCTGTACTTCTGTACTTCTGTCCTAAAAGATCTCTCAGTAATTTCCTCTGGCATTTTTTTAAGCTGTATTTACTATGTGTTAAAAATGTAATATTTACTCTTTGACAACCATTTATTTGCAGTTAAAATGGGTCACTATATTTTAAATATTAGTGCTATCAATTCCGATCAAAATATCTTTATGCAGAAAATTTCAAACATCCTACCTCTTATACCTAGTTGTGCCCTTGCTGGACTGTCAACTTATACACATCCATGCAGTCAAATCAGTAGTAGAGTTCACAGTTTATTTATCAGCTGCAGAAACACAAAAAGGCTGAATGATAGGATGTGTGCTCATTACTCTAGAAATCTAGCTTGTCTCTAATGTACAGGAACAGTATGCTATAACACAGAATATATTAAAAATAGTTTTTATTTCTACATGCAGATGCTTAAAGTTCCCTAATAATCTTTTCAAGCAATGGTAGAAAAGAGGCTTAGATTTTGAGAGATTCAATATAGAGTGTTCTATACTTGAGTTATGATACAGCAAAGTTCAACTGCTAAGATGCAGAAGGAAAAGGACTGGGAGGTCAGACTTCTAAATTAATAACATATTGCAGAATATGTATTAATTTGAAGAGAAATAAAATATAATGCTTTCTGAATCCAATAGCTAAAGCAAGTTATTACAGAAAGGCAGCTTTACCACCCAGAAGCTGTGGGGCTGAATGATAATACTCAAAGCATCTCAGATTCTTCCTCTAAAACATAACTTTGAAGGTCATGGAAGGAAACTGTTCTTCTGCCAAGGTGGAGAGAAAGATGAATTTTGGTCTCTACTCTCAGAGGCTGTTTGTGTATTTTCAATTTAACAGCAACCAAGTAAGATACATAAACAGCTTTAGAAACAAGGACAGCTTAGAATTCCTCAACTATTCCATATTTCAGCACAGAGTAATGTTTAAATTGTTTTTTTTTTCATTTTTTGTCACCTGCATTTTATAATTACTTCTGAATAATAGCTTAGATTCAATAGAAATAATGGAAAAATTGAAGCATCCCAGAGCATCCCAATTTAATCTTGTGTTTAGGGAAGGGTTTGGGTGATAAGATATAATGTTCAAACTTCTACCGATACACAGGTTTCATTTTTATGTCACATCAAAAACGCAGAGTGAAAATCTCAGCAGTACTTTCAACCAAAACACAAATTTCTAATGTGTAATTAGAACTGTTTATATATCATTTTTCCTTTAGCTAATATACTCTATTGTAATAAAAGTTAACATAAAAGTCCCTGTAACATCACATTATAGTAAATACCATGAATAGGATATGACAGGAAAGAACACAAGTACTTCAAATATATATTGGCAAATTGAGAAAATACCACCAACCAGATATCAACATTCATCAGGCTAAAAAATCACTTCTTCCCACACCTTTAAACAGTTTTGGACAAAATGCATTTTTCTGAAAATATGCATAATAAGCATGATGGATGTTTAAATTTTTATTCTGTTATTTCACCTAATCCATGGTATTTTTGTAGTTCTTCTTGGAAAATTAAACTCCCTCTACCAGCTCTTCTGAAAACAGATTAAATAAAAATAACTTCTAGCTTTCATATTTCAGAAGCCTGTGAAAATCCCTTTTTTTAAGCCTTCTGCATTATGCAAGTGAGAAAAGTTTGCTGGTGATGTTGTATCTTTTAAAATCCTATTTCAAATTTGCTTTGAACATTTATGTTGAGGGTTAACAACTCTTTGACCTCTTCTATATCAGCAAAGCTGAGTTTCTTAATAACTAACAAGCATTACGCATGGGCACAATCCCTTGAAACTTTATTTAGAGAATTGGTACCCAGTAGATCTGTTTCCATTTTTTCCTATTAGCAATGAGATTTGACTTCTGATTATGCAGAAAATTTTGCTTTTGCTGTGACACCAAAAAAACTCCAAAGGCAACAGTTATGTATTTTGACTTGTGCTTGATTAAGAAATTAAATTGGTGAAACCTGTACGATTTCACAGCCTCACCCCAGTTCCCATTCAGTGAAGAAGTTGCCTCTCCTGTTACAAGCCCACTTTTCCTATGGCTAAGCCAAACTGTCCTTCTCCCATTTTTCAACACAATATTATTTCACAAGGTGTATATTGACCTACATTGCTCCCTTCTTATTTGTTCTAGCCCACTGAAGCTTTTTCCTCTGTTTTACTTTGCAGGGCTATTCTCCTTTCTCAAACTTTACTTCTCAGAAAGGCCAATAACTGTTGAGCATTTCTCTTCTCTCCCTTTTTTTTCCTTTTCCTTTTTCTTTGAGAGTCTCCCTAACATGACTTCTTAAGTCTCTACAGGAAATACTCCTCAGGAACATACTTACTCTGAGCTGACATTAGGAAAATATGATTTCACTGTGATATTTTTATTCTTTTCCATGTCAGGCTGGATGCTGGCTCTGTCCCAGTCTGACTTCTGACTTCTGCTCTAGTAAGACTTTGCAGACCTTCCCTGTAGGTCAATGTGGCAAAGTCATTCTCCCTCTACATCCCACCTCAGGAGTACAAAATATCACCAGTTAATTTGATATTAATGGAATATTCTGGAAATAGTAAAAATACTTCTGCCTTTAATTCCTCCATGGCACATACCATGGCACATCTTCTTCATCCTGGCTACCATAAACAAGTTATTTCTAAAAGTTTCAGCCAAATGATATTCATGGCCTCCTTCAGAACCTGAGTCCCATATGGCTCTCTGAATCACTTTCCTAACAGAAGGCAACGTTGCTGACATATTAATCATACGGTATTTCTTTCATCTCAATTTATTTCTGGAGGAACCAGATATGCAGTAGTTCATATTCTGGATACAGCTCTTATACCTTCATTATGATGGACCTCTCTTTAAGATTCTTTAAAATACTAATACTTTGGAAAATAAAAATACAAATTTATAAAGCACAAATAAAGCAATAGCTAAATCTCACATACGATGTCATAAAATAGGGAATGACATTATTTTGATATTTGTCATTGTAAAGTATCTTTCCACATGTTTAATATTCCTTACACATAAGTGTTACTATAATGGTAAAGATAAATAAAAAGAAAGGATCTGGTATGTCCCAGGCTAGCCAGTAATTTTACATAACTCTCACTAGTATTACTTATGCTGGAAATGAAATTTTAACATAGAGACATGATAAAAGTAGGTAAAATAATGAATTGTCTACAGAAGGCAGAAAGTAAGATTATGTTCTGCTTGTGTCAGAACATAAGAACGTGGGGTCATTCAATACAACAAGAAGAGAAATTAAAATGATAAAAGAATATATATGTTCACAAGGTAGCAATTAAGATGTGAATTCATTACCAGAGAAGGGCATTAAGGAGAGCAATTTAACAATATCCAATAGGGAACTGCACACGTGTGCATCTATCTCTATATATATCTATATACATATACGAGAAATACCAAGATCTATTACATTAATTGTAATAAAAATGTTAGAATGGGCACCAAAACATGTGTCTCAGGGTCTCAACTACCTTCTAAGCCATTATAAATCAGGATAAGTCTAGTTAGAGCAGATGTCTCCACCACTTTACTGTGGTAGTGCTCTTAATTCTTCTAACCCTGACTCATGGCAAGAAGAAGATATGGACATGATAGATTAGCCATATTATCTTGTATAACAAGACCTACCTCAGGTAAAGTGTTGTAGAAAAAAAAATGTCTGTCTTGTTCCAGCACATTATATTTTTAACAATCTACCAATACTACAAATCCATCTGAGTTAGTCTAGCTCCCTCTAATTCAGCAACAAATTGTACTGCATAATAAGACTCTAAAACTGATCAGATATAGTAAAAAGGGGAATGCACAGAAAAGTCTCCAAAGTTCACAGAAATCTGGATGAGGATTTTCTTTCTTGTTTTCCCAATCTGTAAATTATACATTAAAAAAAAAGAAAAAAAAAAAAAGAGTGAGAGAGAACTGGAAATAAGAGGACTGGAAATAAGAGATTAGCTAATGCTGGATAAACAATCTCTTCCCCATCAGTAATCCCACAAGACAAGGAACCAAAGTGGTAAAGATAGGTGTCTGTTATCTCCACTGCTTGCTGCTAATGCACTTTTCTTTTTCATTGTCTTTTATTCCGATGGCAGATTTCTACTGAATTTATAGTTCTAGCTAGTCCTCATATTCTGAGTCCCCTTTGTATGTTTATGCAAGCTTTGTTAAAATGGTTAAATTCCCTGCCTTCATCCTTCCCTCGGCCTCATATGAGCTCCAAGTGCAAGGGACTTGCAGCACTGCATTTACTTTACACCAAATACTTTATACTGAAGGACATTCACCAAAAAGATGGAGCAAAAGAATTCCAAGAGCATGGGCAGAACTGCTGTCTGTCTGCATGCTGAAGGGACGAAGATGCAACAGTCTGAGAAATTCTGAGTGGATCTGGAGGAATTGTTAGTTTAACACATCCTAATGCAGCATTATTGTTTCAGCTTTCACTGCTAAACTTTAGGGATCCCTACCTAAAAGAACGTGCCTTCTGGGTGGGGAGACAAGGCAGGGAAATTCAGACACTTTCCAAGAAAATGATCCATGGAAGAAATATAATCCAAGTGAGGAAGTTCCTAAAATGAATCCTTGTCACAGTCTTTCCTTTCCTAACCCCTCATTCCCTGTGGAACATTGCGGGGAAGAACTGGAAGACGTTTGAGAAACCTCAGCTTTTCATTCCTGCCCAGAAGTACACGTAAGGATGTGAACAGAATTTTTATTTCATACTTAATAGAAAGAAAGGTCAGAAGGACATACATCTCTTGGACACAAATAGTCTGTTAGACAGCATTGGTTGCAAGGCTTTTTGTCTCTTCGTGTCATTTGTCATGGCAATGCATGGCTGCATTAATACAGGATTCAGTGTTATATTTATATACACTCTTCCTCCCTTCTCCCACCAGGTTTTGCTAAATAATTTGCAGTGAGTAAGAGCAAAAAAATTACATTTTTAACAGAACATTGCTTCAATTTTCAGAGGAGGAAAATGTAAGAATTTTATTTCTGTGTGCACAGGTGTACTCAGACATACCAGAAAATTGAATTTCAATTTAAAAGGCAATATTGGAAACAATCTCAGCAAGCTTCAGATGTTGCTATGGCTAAAATAACTCACAAAATGACTTGAAGGTCTGTCTTTCCTTTCTCAATCCAGTCTATACGACTGAAGTCCATCGGTAGACACTGGAGAGGAAAGCAGAAACTAAATTCATTTTTCCTGTCATTTCAGAGATAATATTTGTGATTTTTTTTCAACAATGACATTAAACAAAACACTATAGTTAAAAAAAAAATCAAGGCTCTGTTCTATAAATTTAGCATAAAAGCAACATAAACATTAGTCAGATCTCTGCTGAGTATAACTGCATCAACTTTAATGGAATTAAACAGCAGGAGTGAATTTGTTCCATTGTGTCCTGTGATATTTCATTGCTAAATTCATATAGTAGATCTCATTTTCAGAAGAGTAGAAGGGAACCTTAGAAAATCCATTATATTTTCTTACAGTTTTGAATGTCTACTCTTACCCAGTTTGAAGAAAGTATTCTTGTGTCAGAAAAATGATCTGAATACATCTAAATGCACACAATCATAGAGAATGATATATTTAAGTAGAATACACCGAACACATTTCATGGCAGATGAAGAAATACAATCCAAGACATAAGACACTATGCCATGAATACTAATTTCTTTAAAAAGGGAAACATTCACAGTGATTTTTACTGTATTTATAGTAGCACTGTATAGCATATGCAGCAAATACAAAATTGTAGTTATGAAGAATACAAACGTCATCATTCTAATTTGAATCATTTGAGAGCACTGTTAAAAAGAAAATCCATCTGCTTACACAAAGCCAAGGATTCATTTGCAAATGATTATTTCTAGACAAAGGATGAATTCTTTTTTTTCCTAATGTATAGCAAAAGGAATAAGTAAGTACTGAAAGGTGTAAAACAATATTGGATTTGAGCCCTCAGCCTAAACATAACAGCCCATTAAGAAGCCTAATCAATTTATTTATAACTTAAGATTAATTTTTTTCTGAAGAATTCTTTATCTTTTCAGTCACCAATTATTAAAAGGCTTACTTTCAGTAGTATTAATTCTGTGACACTACTAACAGCTTTTTGAAAATGGGGACAGTTAAAATTTAAGTTAAAAAAGTCTTTGTTTTACTGAACTCTATAGGCGAGTTGCCTCAGTTAAACAGGATTCTTTATGCAATAATAAGAAATTATTTCTTTACTGTCTTTCTGCACAGAATTGTAGAGAGGAGCAGCACAAGGGGTAATAGGTACAACTTGAACCACAGGAAATTCCACCTGCATATGAGGAAGAACTTCTTTGCTGTGAGGGTGACAGAGCCCTGGCACAGGCTGCCCAGAGAGGCTGTGGAGTCTCCTTCTCTGGAGATCTTCCAAACCCGCCTGAATGCCACCCTGTGCCACGTGCTCTCGGTGTCCCTGCTGGAGCAGGGGGCTTGGAGTAGATGATCTCTAGAGGTCCCTTCCAACCTCAGCCATTCTGTGATTCTGTGAGCCCACATCCAGCCAGGAGGCAGTCTTTGCTGAAAATGAGCATGTAATCCAAAGCTAACCTCTCAGACCTCTCAGAGTGAAAAAATAGCCTTACTCTTCAGGGACTGGGAATTAGGCTGTTCAGCAAGTTTTGTTTCTATTTAACTTGGATTTTTGTTGTTGTTGTTGTTGTTTGTTTGTTTTTTAATTTTATTTTATTAAGAGATAAATCTTACCTCTTAATAAGATAAGAGATATTTTATCAAGAGATGAGACTCTCATGGCAGAGCAATGAACAAAGTTAGTGGGATACTTTGGGTCAAAATAAAGGTGATACTTTTGCTGGGATATTTAGACCTTGGATTCGGTCAGACTCGAAAGCACAGAAAGATGAATAATCAGCAGGACATACAACAAACAGGTGTGCGAAGAGCAAATGCAGTGAGCCAGTTATTGGTACCTAAAAATAGCAGAAGTTACAGTACATCATTGAACGACACACTTTTGATATTCCAATACCCAATCTTATCATTAAGCGAGTACTGAAAAACAAAATGTCTGCTAGACCACACGGGTGATTTTCAGGCATGCAGATTTCCTAATAACAGTGTATAGTTCTTCTGTTGTTACGTAATCTGCAATTTTTCTGTTGTGCGAGCTGTGAGAGCTGAGAGGAAAAAAAAACTGTTACTGTTTTTAGCAGTATAGGCATTGTAAATAATTGATAGATTTTAGTAAATGATGATAGATACATCCATAACACTTATAGTAGGTCCATAATCTCGCCTTCAAAGCAACATATTATTGATATCTCAAAACTACTCTCATACCAAAAGACGCAAAAGATGCATTTGAGCAGAGTATAGGCCATTTGTTTCTAGACTTGCTTAAATGGGTGTCTTTATTAAATTCTTGTTAAACACGCATATTTCTGAAGATGGGGAGGTTAAGTCAGGACAAAAGATTAAGAGAACAGGATATGCCTATTTTGCTGAAAACTTTTTTTTTTCTCAACCAACAGGACAATAATTTTGAGCAACATCCTAACACACAGAAAAAACATAGTGTTCTTATAATGTAAGTATGAGTAAATGTAGGCAGAATATTGAGTCAAACAGAGAGATTTTGCTCTTCTGTTTCAAACAAAAGTATGACCTGCTTCCATAAGAAGATGAGTCAGAATTGCTAAGAAAGGCTACATTAGTCTGGGACAGGGAGACAAGTAACTATCTGATTTGTATTGCTGCTTCATTTTTTCAAGCAGGATGGAATCTGCCACTGGCAGTCCACACACTGGACACTTTTTAGTTCCCACCTAAATTCTGTTTGCAAGACTTAAGTGAGGCATAGAACTTTACTGGCCATTCGTACAAGGATGTATTTCATCCTGTATGACTAAACCAACAAGAAGTTCAGCAAAAGATAGGAATGACTTTTCTGAAGGTTGATTTCAAGCATAGGTTTCTTTCTGTCTACACAGAAACCACAGGAGGATATTGAAGCTGAATGACCAAAACTAAGCACAAATCTTTATAAAACTGGAGAGGAGGTGGTGTCCATGCACATGTCCTAACATAGAAAAAGTTAAATAATCTGGCATAACCATACTGCCATACATATAACAGCAGAAAGAGGGAAAGAATAATGGGTAAACAGCTCCCAGAGGCCTAGTGCAACTTTGGTTTTTAAAAGTTATCTGAAAATGTGTCTGATACTATCTACAAACATTGTTCTAATGTTCAATGTCTGTTTAGGTAGGAAATTGCAAAATCCTGTGTCCAAGAAACTGTTTGGCAGCTCCTATTACTGCCCATATTTGCGGCAGATCATTCTGTGGCTGTGAAACATAATTCTGCAAGGTGTGTTTTTCCTTCCAAAAAGAATATCAGGTGTGAGAATCTGGTTTGGTCCTCCTTGGAAATATAAGTTGAGATGCAGAGAAAAAAAAAAAAGAAAGAAAAGAAAAGAAAAATCGTTGCAAGAGAATTATAGAACAGAACACAATTTTAGAGAAGTCCTTGAAATCCAACGGTGTCCACATGGCCACTGATGGGCTCAAGTATCCTGAGTTTTGCTATCCCCAAGCTGCCTTCCAGGCGCAGTTCAGTTCTGCCCCTCCAGTTTTCTCATTCTTACCACCCACACACAGAGCCCTGCAAACACTTAAAGGCAAGATATTAAATCTTTATTTATTACTGTTGCTTAAAGAAGTATTTTAACTATAGCTGAGGGCAGAGGAGAACCTGCCCCAGATAAGAAACTGTCTGAAATATCAAGCACACGTTTATATGTACCAAAGTGCTCATTGTTTTCACTTACAGTTAGTGCAGCAGTGGATGGTGGCTTCAGATTAAGTCTTTCACATTTTATACTGCAACTGCCCAATACTTATATTTAATTTAGAAAATGGACTGTTTAACCACTGATCTTTCCTGCATCGAGCTTTCTATAGGTTTTCTTCAAGTTTAGCAATAGCTTTGAATTCAAGATACTTCCAAAAGCCTTTAAAAGTAGAAAACATACAGAGCTTTTTAAACCAGACTGTCTTCATGCTGTTCTGTATATTTTTTTTTTATACACACAGCCTATATTCCTCCAGTTCTGGAATTCAAGCTATTTATACCATAACATTCACATCTCTGATGTTAATGGCAGGTGTCAGTTTAGGCTTTAGAAACTGCAAGTTTTTCAGTGAAGACTGGCAGCTGATATAGGTTCACAGGTTATATTTAGTTTTTAGATAAATAACAGTTTAAATGAGTTGTACTGAATACAGTGACCATTAACTGCTTACAAATCATTGCTCTTTTACAGGGAGTGGGAATTTTTACCAAAGGATATATATATCTTCTTTTAATATTAAAGCATGTAAGTAATCGCATTAAGATCAGGATTTTAACCATTTCAAATTTTCACCAATCCCTTCAAGGCAAATTTAAGATCATTGTGAGCATATAGTCTGACCTAATGGCTATAGGATTTCCCTGAATTTATTCTTTTTTGAACTTGAGTATATTTTTTAAAAAGATCAAGTTTTATCATGAGGATTTCAAGTAATGAGGAATCCAAGCACAACAGCTTTGGTAAATTGCTCCAGCCTGCAAATTCTTCTCCACCTGTTGAAAAAAATCACACTTCATTTCTAGTCTGAATTTATCTAATTTCTCACAAGCACTGGGACTTCCAAATCTTGGTTTTAGTGGTTTTAGTGACAGCTGGAGTGCTGCATGCAGTTACAACATATCTGGAGAGCTCAGAATATGGGAAAACTGAGTATCTGGCAGGGAAGATGCCATACATGTTAAGAAAACAGTAGAATCAAATTTTGTAAATACCTAACTATTAATGTGTTCCACAGGAATGATGTGGATTTAACTGCCATGAGCAATAAGGAATATACTAGAAGATTCATACAGTTGATATCCCAATTTGAATGATGGTATTATACATAAAACACTAAAAGGAATGAGGACTATCTCTTTTTTTTTTTTTAATAGTAACATAGTTTAATACTCCCTCTGTCCCATTAGTATATATACATCATGCAGGGAAACTATACTTTTAGACATCATCGATTTTTACTTTATAAAATAAATAGTGGTGAATCAAGAAGAGAACTAAGTCTTGATTTCATCTGGAGTAGAACCTAGGACCAGATTTAGGATGTAACTACAGAAGAAATTTCCTAGAAGATATTTCTGTTATTACTGTTAATTTCTGTTCTGTCATAGTGTCCCCAAATTCAAAATTCCCACTGGAAACAGTTAAACAGGCAAAAAAATATATATATCTTCTGTCTTAAAAAAGTGAAACTCCATAATAATGAAGAAGAAACAAAGCAATTTGCTGGTATTGGCTGCCCTATGCTTTTTAACATACTAGTAAAATATATGTCAAAAATAGGGCAAATAGTGAGATGCCAATGTCTTCAGCATTTTTCGTAATTTGTTTAGGTTTCAATGACTGTAGAAAATTACAGAAGGGAAATCAAACTACTAAGTAACTGTTTCAAGAATAATCAGGCTCCCAGCTGGTTCTCAAAATAATACTCTGTGCTGAGCCAAGCAGAGAAAACATAAACATGCTATTGTTAAAATGTCTGGTGCACCCACATCTCAAATGGTGTTTGCAGTTCTGTTCACTTTGTTGAAGATAAGTAAATAACACAGAGAAGGACAGAAAGAATGACAAAAGAGACTAGAAAGTATGGCTCATAAACACTTAGAAAATAAATAACCGAGGGGAACATATAATTCAGGTTTCTGAAATAAATAATAGAAGAGATGAACATGGAGTGAACAGGGCATATGCTCTTCCATATAACTTAGCAGCTAGGAGGCATCAATAAAACCATGAGGCAGAAGATTTAAAATATATATATATCTTTTTTATTTATATTTTTATTTTATACAACACTGAGGTTGAGATTCTTTGAAAATTAAAAATGCAAATTAAGACCTTCAAAGAATTAGATTCAGCTATGAAACATAAATTCACTGCTGGCTATTAAAAATGATGGTCCAATATTTCAGAAATTCTCTAGTTGATCTGCTACTGGAAGGCAGAAGGTAGACTTGCTCCTCAACATAATACTGGTTTTTAAAGAGCATTGCATCTAGTTTTGGAACCCAAGAATCAGAAGGATTAATGATAAACTAGAACAAATCCAACAGAGGCCCCCAAGATGGCTTGGGCTGGAGCGCTAATACTGTGAGGAGAGGCTGAAGTAGCTGGGTTTGTGCAGTCTGGAAAAGAGACAGCTTCATGAGCACCTACCAGCACTGCCTGCTATTGAGAAGATGTTATTGATGAGATGGAACCAGGTTTTTCACTGTGCTGCATGGCAGGAGAGGAAGGTCACTGGTATGAAGGTATTAACTGGTATGAAAAAGGTTTAAATTGTTTCTGGGAGAAACTTGTTCACCATGGGGAGAGAAATGGAGCATTCAAACTAAATTATGCTGTGATTTTATGAACTTCAGTTTCCATGATTTTTACAGAATAAAAATTCAATCCAGCCCTTCTTGGTGACCAAATGAGAGAACACAGATCCTGCTGTGAAGATGGTCACATCCTCAGCACTACTGGCAAGAAGTAAAAGCTTTCTGAACTAACAAGAAAATTTCCAGGACTATGATGTAGCACACGGATTCTATTCATCCTGGAGAACGGAGGAGGTGCCAGAGGACTGGAAGAAGGCCAATGTCACGCCAGTCTGCAAAAAAGGCAAGAAGGAGGATCCGGGCAACTACAGGCCGGTCAGCCTCACCTCCGTACCTGGAAAAGTGATGGAACGGCTCATACTGGCTGTTGTCTCCAGGCACGTGAAGGACAAGAGGGTGCTCAAGACTAGTCAGCATGGATTCACGAAAGGGAAATCATGCTTGACTAATCTGATAGCCTTC
>JAUBNY010000760.1:1931403-1950268 GCA_032275445.1 Crypturellus soui
GGCCCTGCATGTGCAGGGGAGTTGGACTAGATGACCTCTAGAGGTCCCTTCCAACCTTAGGCATTCTATGATTCTATAATTCTATGATTTCATTAAGTAGCACCTATACGCTTGACTCAGTGGAATTGGCTGGACAGTATCCTTTTCCAAAATGAAGCCCCAAATTGAAGTGAACTTTATAACTTCCTTATGCAAAGGAAGTTTAGGATAAGTTACTTTAGTTCAGATGTAAATTATCCTGGAAGAGCATAAGGGAAATGTAAACTGTGAACACAGATTTCTATAGGCCTCTTGCACAGTAACAATTTTACGCATAAACAGTTTTTCTCTAGAACGTTGCGTATGCCGGAAAAATTTCCAGGACTGATAATGAGGAAAGAATGAGTAATAGATAATATAACCACATTAATATATTGAGAAAGTAAGTCTTTATTTTTCTTTCCACAAGAAAGTTAAAATGTTTTGAATTTTCTGTTTGTTAATATTGACTTGGAAAATGAATGCTAGTTGATCAAATACCCGTAGAAAGTGAAAAATGAAACCAGAAAACTAAACATGATGAGAATGCTACGTTTGGCTAATGTATTAAAAAGAATTCATGTAAGTTTATATGAGTATTTTCATAATCCTTAAAAATTATGATTATCTAAACAATAGTAGAGTGATCTGCCTGCGTATAATTGTATGACCTGCCCGCATTTTCTAACGGAGCTTTTATTCAGAATGTGCTGCAATTATAATTCACTCATCTTCATAACTGAGCTCAAATCCTCCCTGGAAGGTTAGTTAAGCTGTAACAGATGATGAAGCAAATTACTTGAATTTCTAGATATCAGCTGCTCCATCAGAAAGGATAAAATAACAAACATAAGAGATGAAATGAGCAATGTGATTAAAATGCTATTGCTATGCTTAAAAAAATCCTTGTGATTTGGGGAATAATAGATGTCTTCTCTAGGAATAATAGCTGTCTCTCTTAAAATGATAGACAGGTTCTCTCTATGCTTAGACTAAAGAAAGGTGGTAAATCCAAAATATCTTTAAAAGCAGAATGAGCAGCCTCATATGGTTCAGTCTGTAACAATACCACCCAGCATTTTTATAGCTTTTCAATGAAAGCACTCAAAATACTTTACACGTTTTGCATGTAACTACATTTCATTAGCCTTATTTTACAGTTCATAGAAAAAGCACAGTGAGGAAATACATGGCAAAAAAAAAAAAAAAAAAAGAGCCATACTGAGGCTGTACAATTCCTAAGCCCTAATTGCTAACTTGATCTTTAAGGTGGCTTTTAGCTTTTGGAGGACATGTATGTAGTAGTTTCTGTACAAGGATATGCATATATGTATTTGAGCTTTGATCAGCAAAATATTAACATGATCTGTAACGATTCTACTCTGCATTCAGGGCAATATTACCATATATGCAACCTGCTTGATTAAGCTTTTTTCATTGTTGGAGTTGGCACTGATTATTTTTGTACTAAATGAGTGACAAACACACATAGCATTCAATAGGAACGTGAAAAGCTTGTTAGCATTAATAGCATTAATTAATAAAAATATGCATTGCTTTACTTAATCTGCTCATAATGCATAAACTACTTTGAATAAGCTATGTCAGCAATTTTAGCTACTAATGACTGGGGAGTTGTAAAAAGGAATTTAATGGCACTTGGAAAATCATAACCCAGAGCCTGATGTAGATTATCTATTAGACTGGAAGCAGAGATTTTCACTGTAAGGGGTGGGGATGGGGAGGAGAAAGAGTGCATGAAATTTTTCATGTAAGTGCACTGCTTATAGTAGAAATTACAAAAGAACAATAAAGTACAGAATAAATAAATGACTCTCTTCAGACTGTAATAGGTCAGGACAGTTGAAACTACAGATTCAAGAAAATATCCTAAATACTTCATTATTACAAATCTAAAAATGATAAATATCGCATGTAGGAAGCTATTGACAGTTATTCTGTAAAATTATATGCTTTAAAGCAAAGTGTTTAGAAAGATATTTATACAAATCTTGCCCAAGACATTAATCCTGAAAATATTTAGGCACAGGTATACCTGTAGTTGTGAAAAATTGCTCCAATAAATCAGGCTATCCAGATTACAATAATGGATTGGGAACACTGTAGATAATTTGAAGTTTTTAAGACCCAGAGAAGGGTATTTATACTTAATAGGAATCAGAGGATGGAAATAATGATGTCCCTAGACTAAACTGATTGAGATATTGCACTCCATTAATTTCCTTAAAAGTCTGCAAAAGTAGAGTTCCCGCATAGAGTTTGATGTGTGAAGCCTCCATACGAAAAGAGGACTGCAAAAATAGTGATTAATAAACATTGTTAAATCACGCTTCCGCTAACAGAATTAGGAGAAGAAATGGAAACTGAAATATCATCTTGATCATATTAAGATATGAGACCTCAGTGTGAAGGAGACCATGATAATCCGAACGTCTAACTGTTCTGAGCATATACAGCACTTCTATAAACTCAGAATTGCTATGCATATATGTGCAGAGATTCCTCACTCCGTCTGTGTCATATCCCAGAATTCCAGAGTCATAGGATAGCTGGGGTTGGAGGGGACCTCTGGAGATTGTTTGGTTCAGCCTCCATTCTCAAAGTGGGGTCAGCTGGAGCAGGTTGCCCAGAACCATGTCCAAGCAGGTTTCAAATATCTCCAATCATGGAAACCATCCAATGTCTCTGGGTAAATTCTTCCAGTGCTTAAGCACCATTACAGTAAAAATATATTTTCTTAGGTACACACAGGATTTGCAGTGTTTCACTTTGTACCCATTGCCTCTTATCCTGTCACTGGATACCACTAAGAGGAGTCCAGTTCTGCCTTTATACCCTCTCATCAGGTATTTATAAACATTTGTAATATCCTCTCCAAGCCTTCTTCCCTCCAGCTCTCCACCTCTCCTATTCCAGCTCTTACAGCCTCTCCTTGTGTGAGAGATGCTCTACCCCCTTCACCATCTTTGTGGCCCTTCACTGGACTCACTCTAGCATGTCTGTGTCTTTCTTGCGCTAGGCAGCTCAGCCCTGGACAAAGTCTTTCATGTGTGGCCTCACTAGGAGTGAGTAATGGAGAAGGATCTTTTCTCTCAGCCTGGTGGCAACACTCTTCCGAATGCACCCCAGGATACCATTGGTCTTCTTGGCCACCAGGGCACATTGCTGGCTCACGGTCGACTAGTTGTCCATCAGGACTCACATCCTTCTCTGATGCTGCTCTCTAACAGGTCAGGCCCCAACCTGTACTGGTGCATGGGGTTATTCCTCCTTACGTGCAGGGCTCTACGCTTGCCTTTGTTGAACTTCAGGAGATTTCCTTCTGCCCATTTCTCCAGCCTGTGCAGGTCATTCTGACTGGCATCACAGTCCTGTGGTGTCTTAAACACTGTGAAATGTGAGCAGTTTTGTATAATCTGCAGACTTGCATTCAGTCCCATTACCAATGTCATTAATACAGATTTTAAGCAGCATTGTCCCCCTGTGAAACCCTGGGGAACGCCACTAGTCACTGACCTCCAACTGCACTTTGTATCACTGATCACGATCCTTAGAGCCTGACAGTTAAGCACATTTTCAATTCACCTCATGAATCACTTCTTTGACTTGTACTCCATCAGCTCATCTATGAGGATGTTATCAAATAGAGTATCCTTGCTAAAGTCAAGGCAAACAATCCTAACCTCTTCCCTCACCCATCAAGCCAGTCATCTCATTCTAGCATGTTATTTGGTTCGCTAAGCACAATTTTCTTTTCACGATCCTTGCTGACTATCACCTTCTTGTCCTTCATATTTCTCAAAATAGTATCCAGGTTTTAGTTGCTACATCAGCTTTCCAGAGATTGAGGTAAGACTGTGTGGCCTGCAGTTCCCTAGATTTTCCTTCTTGCCCTTTTTTTAAGAGAGATGTGTCATTTACTTTCTTTGGTCCTCAGGAAACTGTCCTAATTGCTATCACCTTTCAAAGGTAATTGAGAGTGGCTTTGCCCACAGACCAGCTCCCTCAGAACTCATAGATGCATCCCATCAGGGCCTACTGACTTGTGTATGTCCACTATAAGTGTTCCCTTAATCCATCTCATTTGTTACATTTATCCACATCTACATTCACAGCCTATGGCTCCCTCAGGCATGTACATGTGGGATACATGATTTCACAGATTTTGTCAATTCGAATGTAAATTAAGCTGTGGAATTCTGATTTTTTCCTTGATATTGTCTGGTTTATGTTGGCTGGTAAAACTTATGTTTAGACTCATACTTAACCAATAGATAAAACATTAAGTAACTTTATACACCACATAATCCTTATTGAACATGATTTAAATTAAGAATGACAATATAATGACTATATATTTACCTACTTGCAAATGGAAGGGTCGTGCAACTGCATCAGCCATCTGACCTAGGCAGACACTGTATGGTACGGCAATCATTTGTGGAATTATCATTTTTGTTGCCTAGATTTTTTCATGTTCATTATTGGAAAAACTTCTGATTTATAAGATAGTATAGTCTCATTCTTAAGAAAGTGAATGGCTGCTATTGGAATTCCTGGCAGGAGCTAGCAACAGGAAACAACCCAAGCTCAGTTCTGAAGAAAGTAACAAAACAAATAATGAGAAGGACAAAAAAAAGAATATTTTAAATAAACAATCAAGAAAAATTTGTTCAAGAAAAACAAGATGTCTAAGATTATGAAGACTAGAAATGCCAGTTCAAATTGATGTTTTAAGTGATAATGTTATTGACTAGAGGGAGATGTGATAGGTTCAACAGTTAAATTTAGCCATTGCCAGCTCATGCCTTGAAAAACTCAGAAAATTCACACTGAGTTGCATGCACATTCAAGCCAATGATTAATAACAGTGCTCAAAAACTGTGTAGTGTTTTAGCTATGCTGGGCTCCATCTGAATAAAAGGATGTGCCTGTTGCAATGATAGTCTTGCCAAAATTGTCCTATTCAAGCTGTGATGCAAACAGACCTAAAGCATGTTTACACATTTGCAGGAACTAGGCTCTACTTGTTCTGGGGTTTGTGCTTGTTACTGCTTTTTTTAGATTTTTTTCAAGTGTTGTGCTCACAAAGACTATTAGTCAAAGGCTTCCCTGTTTTTCTTGATGGTATCTATGATTACCAATATGCTTACCAAATCTATGTTTTCTATTTTGGTGAAGAAATATGATCCTGCCCTTAAGTGACAACTATTCTAACAAGAAGAGAGGTAAACAGAGATGATTCACAAAGGTAAATTTCCATCATCATCACTGGGCAATAGGCAGAACTTCATTATATTTGAACATGCATTTTCTGGTATATTGCGTTAAAAGCCTAACTGCTGGTTAATTAGCATATGGTACCTCAGGAAAAACTTTGTTGCTAAAAACTATGTTTTTTGATGGCTTTTCAAGTCATTCATGGGCATACAACTCTTGGACTCTTTTTTTTCTGTATATATTCTGTAGAGCTTTCTCACCTATATTCAGTGGATTTTAAGTTACTCGCTAAAGTAGAGTGTTCGTGTTTCATACCTGAAAACAACAGGCAAAGAAAAGTATTTCAAACCCTGTCATGAGCCCAGAAGTATGCAGCTCTGATTTTATTGCAAGTACAGAATATAGTTATGGAAAATGAATTAGCTATGGTTTAAAATTGTTTTTTGTAAGAGTAAAACTGCAACTTTCTATGATACTGTTGAAGTGTGACTGATTGTTCTGAAAAACTGTCAAAGCCTGATATATCAGATCCAGTTTTCTTCCACAAATATATCACATTCTGTTTTGATAGGGAAGGGATACAGTTTAATTATTTATTTTTAATCTGCCTCCAGACCTGACTCATTGAGTTCTCTTCACTATTCTGTCAAAAACAACCTTTCCAAAGCAGACATACAATTCCTGGCAGAAAAGTTAGGCTTAAGAAACTGTGCCGTCTAGCAAGGTCAGCCATCCTCAGATGAACACCTGACTGCTGCTTTTGCAGAATAACTGTGTTTCAAGCCTCTTAGCAAAGTAACAGCCTCTTAGCAAAGGATCTTTTCACCCTAGAGTCTGATACTTTTCCTGATATGGTGTCTGACAGTCTATCAAAATCATGTAATAAGTAATCTACTGCAGAAAGACTAGCCTATACCCAAGAATCTAAAATCGAAACAGAAAGAAGGACACAGGTAAAGGTGTTTTCAAAGTTGGACAGCCTGTTAGTATCATCCAGTTACCCCTTTGAGTCCCATAAATCCATTCTGTTGTATATAGAAATAACAGAGAGAGATAGAGCAACTATAACATTATTTTTATATGATAGAGCTTTGTCAAGTTCTCTTTAGCACAGCCAGTCATTCAGCATTTAGGCTAAGGCTTTCAAAGAGGATGAAAGGCTTCAATAAGCCCCCACATCCTCTCCAAAAACTCTGTGTAAAGCACATAGTTACCATCAGGTACAGCATAGAACTCTAATCTAACATAATAATATCCTGAACTCACATAGCACGCTTCATCTAAGGATCGGAAAGTACTTTACAGGTACGTATTTTAAGCATATTGACCCATGAAGATTTTTTCTGCCTACAGGCCTGTAAAAGGCATTGTTATACTTGCTGAGTTCCCATTTATTCCACTCTTGTTGAGATGTTTGCTACATGGGCGCAATTCCCGAGCTACACAACAGCCAGGGAACAGACACATCCTCACACTGTTGTACTTAACACAGCAGTCCCTCTCTGCACAAAAGCTCTTCTCTCCTGGCAGCCACAACCCGAGCCCTTGAACCCACTCCCTGAGGAACATCAGAAGAAAAAAGGATGGTAGGTGTGCAACCTTCTTAAAAAAATAAAACATGAGGAAGAGACAACGCACCCTCCTTTCACTTTGACGGAAAGAAGGATTTGACCCATTCTTTAGTATAAGGAAGGACCACCAACCTCCTAGGCCTGTGTCTCCAACCTCTTGCAAAAGTTGCACAACCACTGCACACAAATAGGGTGGCTGGGATTCACAGGCCAACGTAGAGATGTATCTCTTGTCCAGAAGGCTAGATATTCTAGTTTTAGTAATATTTAAGGCTTTATATATGCATATTTACATGTCTTAAATAGACACTAGCAGTCTTACATAGACTGCTAGTGTCTATTTATGCTGCTACCACTTTCCAAATTGATTTGGGAAATAGTATTTTGTATGGAATGTATTTATCACTCATTACTCAGGAATATAGTGCATTCAGGTTGCCTTAGGTGACTTCTAACATGTTATCAGCATGTAAACTTCCTTTACAGAAGCAGTGTCACCTAACAGATATAATTGTTTGTCTGTTCAAAATCAAGAGTCAAAGGGTTTGAGTAGCTCTTCAGATCTATATTTGAGATCAATATGATATTTGAAATATCAGAGATTCTGTTTCCTCAGGAGGTGATGTTCAAGCTCTACAGATACTGAAAAATTTAAGAACATAAGAATTTAACATGGGGAAGAATTCTTTTAACTTAGGTGTATTCAATCCAGAGAACTGACACTTTTGCCATAGGCTAAATATTCTCCTCACTTATTCTGTAGTCCAGTTACACAATTCTTTGTCTCCTTTGAAAGACAAAGCAAAACAATAAAAACAATGATTTTGCTTTCCCCAAGGCCCTTTTACTTCCATTTTTTTGAAATACCTTCCATAGTGTTGACATATACTCAGTATAATTTCTGCTTGTGCTGAGAATGTTGTCAGTCCTTCCTACAGCATGAGACACCTTTCAACTCAGCGGCTAAAACCCGTTTGCTTAATAGAAGTTTCACAACCATCTCACGCAAAACCTCCCAGGTAGAAAGGGATAGCTAATCAAGAAAGGTGATCCACAGTCTCTGCAAACTGGGTCATCCCTGCACTGATTAGGGAATTTGCACTTCTGGTAAAGTCATTGACCACTGCCATGAAAGACCCCACTGCACTCATTTGGACCTGCTAGTACTACTTGCAATGTCCCACTTTTCTGCAGGTTGAATCTGATATTTACATTACTCTCCTTTACATTCTTTGCTCTGATGCTAAGACATCCTCTTTGTTTCTTTCATTTTCCTACCAAATTTTGGACCAGTGTGTGAAGTTTGAGGGGCTGCAAATGCCACTTCACATTCTCTAGATTTTCAGTCACTAATTTTGAAGCATTTATGCAATGACCCTCCACCATTATTGGTGGATAATCTGTTGATTTCTGTATTAAAGATGTATTTTCAGTATAATTAATAAATAATAAATAATATGATTGTTCAGAAATAGAAATTCAGTTGGATTATTGAGGAGATGGTGAGGAAAAGCTGTTACTCTTTGAACAGTTTTGCTTTTTAGAAAAATAAACTTTTTCATGAAAAATGACATGCTGGTCAAAAGTCTACACTTTAGTTCATTATTTTGAGAACTAATTTGGAGCAATGTGTGTATTTTTATATTACCACTTACACTTTAAATTTGCTCAGTGTCCGAGTCCCAGAACCACTATACCTCAACTTCCTTTTCATAGCACAAACCTGAATGACATTACCTAAGATGACACATGTTCTCATCTGTCAGCAAAGATGTATGCACTCATTACATTTCTCCATCATAGCAAGGTCAACATGGTATGAATTTAAGAGGTATTAGTATTTTTTTTGCCACCAAGGTGGCAAGCAGAGCTCTGCAATGTAGACTTTGACTTATCTGAGGATACTGGGAGCACACTCAGAATGACCAGGTAGCATAAACTCATTTTTTACATTGTTTTCACTCTTAACTTTCACTTGTTGAATATAACAAGTGGGTAGAATGCTGTCCTCACACCTGGCAGAACTCAGCATTGTTGCTTTGGTTAAAGTTTCTATTCCTTAATAACAGGAGGCCACCAATGTCAGCTGCTTTATCCTCACTGACCTGAATTTTAGTCATCCTATCCTGAGTATCAATATATGATGCCTGCAAGGAAATGAGCTTTCAGAGGACTTGCACGGTTGAGGAAGTATTAACAAGCAGCAATTAAATTTGGGTTGAAAATGTAGAATCTCCAAGTACAAGCCCTGTGAACAATTAGTGCCTCACACTTTTACCTGGAACCTTGCTTTTCCCCACTAGGAAATCATTTCAGCCATCATAATGAACTTACTAACTTGGTTTGAAATAAAAGCAAGTTTGACAGAACACCATCATAGATAAATCACCCAAATAAACAGGCTCTGGGATATGAGATTTTGCTGAAACACTTAGTGTAACCATTGTTGCATGATTTTGTGTTGGCATTTTGAAGCAATACAGTGAACTAAAATCCTGACCTCATGCAAAAAATGGTGCTTCCACTGAAGTCAGCACATGTAGTTTGATCCCATGTGTGCAGTCCTTTGAAAAAAAGAATTGGAAATACTCATTCTTCGCAGCCTATTTCTGTTACTACTGTCTTAAAAGAGAGGCAATCATTTATATGTGTTATTAAAAATGCAGTATAAAGCTATCTGACTTTGCTGACACTATACTGTTTTAAGCTTCAAATCATGCACTGGATTAAAGTGCTGTGTAAAGGAAAAATATTAAGAATAAATAAACCTTTGTCGCAACTAAAGCTGCCAGAACAAGAAGTCAACTCATTTCTACATCTCATTGGTGGGCCCAGGCCGAGGGAGGCATCACAGGTTAGTCCAGTTCTACTGCCGGAGGTTTGGACAAGATTTATTTTTGAAGTCAGCTCCATGATATAATGACTGGATTCATTTGGTTCAGTCACAGTTTTTAACTTTAGATCTTAAAAAATATACAAGCCTGTACATCTGCAATATTTTAAACAGTAATGGTGAAAAATGAAAATATTGACGTGTGTGTATTAGTAATGCCTATTCTATCTACCACTGGTATGCAGCATGGTTTTTAACTTGATTCTTCTTTCTTCTAGAGAAAAAAAAAATCTGAAGTGGAATTTCCATTCTCTTCTATTTGTGCCCATTGCCTCTTGTCAGGATACCACTAAGAAGCATCTGCCTCACTTTCTCTGCTCCTCCTCCCCACCAGTTATGTGTAAGTTTTGATTGCCCCTAGAGTCTTCTCCTTTCCAGGATGAGAAACCTCAGATCTTTCAGCCTCTTCCCATATGAGAGATATTCCAGTCCTTTCATCATCCTCGTGGCCCTTTGCTAGACACACTCGAGTTATGTCTATGTCTCACACAGGGTAGCCCAGCACGAGACACAGCATCCAGGCGAGCCTTTGCCAGTGCTGAGTAGGAGGGAAGAAGCACATCCCTCGACCTGCTGGCAACAGTCTTCCTAAAGCACCCAGGATGCTGAAGCACGTTGGTTATCCACTGTCAACCAGCTCACTCCCAGCAGCTCTAAATGATAGCACCACCACCTGGCGTATTGGGGCATGCATTTGGATATATACTCATATATAATTGTTAGGAAAGCAAACAATATATGAGAAGTGATAAAATTTCACTTCGCTTTCAAAGAACATATAATCTAAGTGGACGAAGCATGAAGGTAGAAAGAGAAGATCAATTGAAGCCCAGAATTTAAATAATTATCTTATGGTTACAAAGGAAGATTGTGTCAAAGAAGATAATTAATATCTACTCTACTGAATTAATCAGAAGGCAATTTCTACATTCAGATCTACTATGCAGGTAAAGTTATGCAATTTGAAATAGTGGAAAACGTAGTAAAGTAGATTACTAGTACATATAATCCAGATAAAATAACCAAAACATGGAAAATATTCATGTCATCTGAATTCTGTATGCCATGCATAGCATGTGCATTTAATATTATTTAAATTACAGGAAGACTTTTCATACGTTATGTATAGCTGACATGTATTTAGAGATAATAGTAAAAAAGAAGGATTATTTATTCCATAGCTTTAATCTTTCAACTGTTATAAAAGAATAAGTATTTTTTAAAGCTTAATCTCCCACATCATAAATATTTTTACTTTTATATATAAATGTATCTCCTGTATCTACACCATTCAGGAGCAGAAATCTCATTAAAATTTCCCTCTTTTAAGTTAACACATGCACTAATAGTGTAGGAATTTATATTGCATTTTAGATACACAAATTCTTATCAACATGCTGAAACCAAATATCTGAGCTTGTTTTGCCCAGAGCATGTTTACACGTCTGGTTTTGTGCACCCCCATCAAAGTGCAATTTTTTTTTCTGTCAAACACTAGAGAATTTCTTCTTGAATGTATGAAAACACCTCCTCTCAGAAGCATGCAGTTTGCTGTTTAGATACACATCTGCAACTTTAAAGAAAGGTTGAATTGTTCTAGGGACCTGAAGAAAGGGCTTGTAAAAATTGTAAGGATCTTGTTTTCCGTAAGCTTTAAAACCGAAAGGCTGCAGCTTGCACCTTACGGCTTGCATCTTACCTACGGCAAGATCTAGTCTGCTCTTGCCAGTCAAAACCCAGAGACACTCTAGCCCCTTGTTACAGAGAGTGGGACGGGCACCAAATGATAGGATTGCGTTGACCCCAAACGAGGAAAGGGTCTGCAGGCGGCCAAGGCAGAGGCCACTTATTTTGGGAGCCATCACACTAACTCTCAGCGCAACAGTCTTCTTACACTGCAGTTTGCAAGCCAAGAAATCAAATCACATCAGCTACTTGAAAACTCCAGAGGTGACTGCACTTAAGCTAAAAAAAAATACAAAAAAAAAAAGAAAATAAAGTAGACAAACAGCAGGATGACCAGGGGATGTATTTCTGGACATTTTCTTGCAGAGTTAAATGGGGCAGATAACTCATGTCACTGCCTGCTCTGGCCAATCAGCATAATTAATCTAGCTCTGCAAGTGGCCATAATGAAGAAAAGGTACCAAAAATCCTGTTTGCTGGAGTAAGTAGGGGCCGAGGACATGAAGCCAGCTGTAATCTGACTCAGAGCACGCTGCCTCCCAAGTGTATTTAATTATGGCTCAGCAGAAGCCACCAAAACCTCTGGAAGGTGTCAGTAGCACCAGTAAGAGTAGCATATCGAGAAATGTGAAGATCCTGGATTTATAAAAATGTTTTGCAGTAGATAGTGAAACTTATATTAACCAGGAGGGAAAAAAATAAAATAAAATAAAAAATCCCATTCTATGCTGAAATACGTCTCTGTCTTATTACAATTTTATCTCCCTGAATAAAGTTCTCCAGTAGGCAGAATCCTCATTTCTAATCTGCCTGAGTCAGTGCCTCAGTGTGTGCCCTTGGGCTAATCACTTGACCTTCCTGCGAATCAGCCAAGCCAGCTGGAAAATTGGGTGAAAACATCACCTCGCTGAAAATCAGATTCTGCACCTAAGATGAGTTTTTATTCAGGGGAAAAAGAAAAAGAAATAAAAAAGAAAGAGAAAGAAAAAAAAAGAAAAGAAAGAAATCAACTGCAGAGAAGAAAATAAATAATTATTTATCTTGAACTAGAATGTTATTTATCCTGGGGTAGAAGGCCAAAAGAATAATTTGCAGTATTGTCTCTGTAATGATATGATACTTGCCCCATAAATACCATGACACTCTGTAAGGCTGTCTGTATAAATATGTCTGCAGCTCCTTTGTAAGCTAAGTTTATTCAAATATATATAATTTTTTTTTAAGTGCTGTGTTGTCAGATGATTTTCAGCATTAAAAAAAATCAGTGTTCTCAATGGTTGAAACATCCTCACAGAAAACCTGAAGCTCAGTAAAACTTATGTAATTCAAAACGAGGATCCAAATACATTCCAATTTCAAAACAGAGAGGTTCAAATGGGAACATGTTTTTTTTTTTTTTTTTTTTGCTGAAGCCAGAAATATTTTTAATTCCTCAAAAAATCCCTTAATGTGATTGTTAAACACTCGAAAATAATATTTAATGGGTGTCAAATTATCTACCCTCTGTTAATATCCACTATTGATCTTTCTGGTGAAGAAATGCTCATTTAGACTCCTTCTGTTCTAAACAGCCCTGTAATTTTGCTATTTTAATTCATTAATGGAAAATTTAATGATGTCCCCTGATGCATATGTTCTCTGAGGTGTCATAGATAAATAGAAGGATATTAATAAACATAACCATAGAAAGCAAATAAAGTTGCAAATATTTAGACTTAAAAATGAACTTTTCTATGTGACAAAGTCAAATTTTACCCTTTTTCCTTTATCTATCACATTTTTCTTGATTTCACTAATAAGAAATAAAAATACTGGATATTTTTGCAGAGAAATAAAACACTTTTCTTTAGAAAATATTGACATAAAACTTTTAATAATCTCAAAATAGAAAGACTGATTTTTATGTTGTGGGCCTGAAATGAGAAATGTCATTTCAAATCACCTTTAATTTCTGACACTATGGTTTTGCCAATTGAATGCACTTCCAGTTCTTCATACCTGTGTGGGTATGGTCTCTTGGCCAGATAATATTTCTCATAAACAAAATGCAGCTAAATCACTCACATCTATAATGAAAATGTGAGAAGTTTGTGCTGGAGGAAAATGTATTTTTAGAAAAAATATTTCCTGCTGAATAAATGTTCAGTGTTTTCAATTTTCTGTGGATATATTGAATATCTGAAACGAATACAAACCAGTAGTTTAGAAACCAAAGCACTGTAGCTGATACCATGAACAGGTAGTCTAAATTCCACCTAGGTTAATCTAACAAATCAAACATTGGTAACTTGTTTGGTAATGTCTCTGAAAACTTGAATCAATCGGAAATAATAAGTTAAAAAAAAAAAAAAAGATGTGATTTAGGGTGATCTTATCTATCTGTTCGTCCATTCCATTCATGCTAGTATTAGCTTAGTCCAGAAATGGTTTAGTGAAGCTTTTTGGGTAGACGTCCTTGTATTCCTGGCCAACCAATACTGAGTTCTTCAGAGCTCCTGAAGTTCCCTTATGCTCTCTTTGAAAAGTAAGATTCTGCTTTCCTGGAAGTTAGTGCATCCAGGAACTACAGTATGAGAAGCACCATATCCATGCCAGGGGGGAACAGACAAGGAGATGCTCGGGTACTCGTCTCATATGGACTGCACAAGACTGGACTAAAAAGAGTGAACATTCAACAGTCTCTCAACCAGTCTGCTTTACAGTTTTAATATTACTCTTTCCAGAAGCAGTGTGCTGAACTAATATACAATTTGAAGTATTGGCCAATGTTACTGAGATTTATTGACCATAATGGTCTAATATTTACAAGTCTTTGGCTCCCTCAATAATAATTTCTTACTTTCAACAAATAAATCTCTATGTTGGCCTCCTAGCAAGTCAATATCTAGTTATTATACACAGATATTGAATTGAATTACATGTATTTCTTCTACCTTCATTTGCCATCTAAGCAGTTGATTCTGCCCTGATTATATTAAATGAAAATGTTATATTCCTTTTTTTTTTTTTTTAATAATATGACAAACAGTTCCAACCAGTTTTATTTACTTTTATATTGAAGGAAACATAATTCAATTTCTACTTTACTTAAAGGAATATGCTTCATTAAATGGGAGAGGTTACTTTAATATTTTAAAGAGCTGACTTTCATTACAAAGGAGAAATAATTTACAACCCTTCTTGCCCTCTATGTGATATAACATAGCTGTATTTAACATTGAGAGGCAAAAAATCTTTAATTTGCTAACAGTAGTTCAACAACCGAATACGAAGTTTTATCAGAAAAGTTGATTTTGTACTTGTAAAACCACTGCATATTACTTTCTCCCTTTTCTATACATTAAAAACAGTGATCACATCTCGATTAACCTTTCTGTAATTTTATTCCACCTCTCAGACATATTCACAGGAGCCTAATAAATAGGAAAATGTAACTTTGACCCCAAATGACCAAAACCAATTCCAATCACTTAGATGCCTCAAGGTATCTAGCAGCCATCATATGGGTGACCTTTAAGAATTGAAATGTGCTGTGAGTTTTCTTACCAGTGGCAGCTCTCCTAAAACACACACTTCTGTATGTGTGGTGATGAGTTATATACCCATCCAATTCATGCTCACTGTTGTGATGTTAGGGAAAAAAAAAATAAAGGAAATTGTTTCTTATCTGCAGAAAAGAGCAATCTAAAACCAAAGTGCTCCCTCAGAACACACCTCAGGCGGGAGCAGCGCCGGGACCCACACATCCAAGCTTGCTTATCGAATTGCATTTTGTCCTTCTCTCTCTGTTCACTTTGGCTCAGGAGGTGATGTCTTCTGGCCCTAACCTGACCTTGCTATTTGCTTGCACGACACCTCATTTTTTTACATTGCTCGACATATGCAAGATGTTTATTCATTGCCCAGGCTGTGCCTCAAGGTACTGCTATCACAAGAAGTCTCACAAATATCTAATTCCTGACTCTTTCTTCCAAGTTTTATTTTAGAGAGGGAAGTAGCCTTTAGACTGTGAGCTGTCTAGTGCCCATCAGTCGTGTGGCTTGCTATTTCTTCCTAGGAATATCACCAGGTTTGATTTAAAAAAAAAAAAAAAGTAAGATTAGAGATTAGTGAATATATTCACAACTAATTATGAATCTGACAGATTTAGCTTCTTGTGCTTAGGGAATACGAGAGCAATCATGATTACTGAAAATGTATCATTTGATATAATTATTTTAGGGAATACCTTAGATTAGTCCCAAATTTCTACATAAGTATTTGATATTCCATATCAAAGCTGATATTTGCAGGTTGTATGGATTTGTGCTCTGTTTCTACAAGGTATTTAGGCACCTTGCCTATATGTTTTCAGGCAGGCAAGTTGTCTCATTACATTTAAATGGAGATTCACATACATTTAAATATAGTTTGTGGAGCCAGGCACCTGGTTAGATATGACTGTTCAGATACTAAAGCAGTTTGAGGAACTTCTGACTAAAAAAAAAGAGAAATCAGTGTAATTGATCCTGCCAAAATACAGTAGAAACAAAAGTTTAGTCTCCAAGAAGCAGACAGAAGAGTATAGTACATTCTTGGTGTTATAATTGTCATATTTATTGTTCTACAAAAGTAAAATATTGAATATTAAATAGTTTTTCATTCCCCAAAATCTAGGTCTTGGTGGTGATTTAACTGAGGTTAGCTTTTCTTGATTTTCTTTTACTGTAAGAAGACAACAGAGATAGGATGGGCATGTTCAACCTAACATACACCACAAATGACTCTGTTGTTATCAGTAAAACACTTGGAGACAGCTCCTGAAGAGGAGCTCCCATTGATCCTGAACACAAGCAAGATTTGAGTTATGTTGCGGAAGAGAAAACCGTCTGTGAATCTGCAGCGGTGCTTATAATCCTTTTCAGTGGAGAGTGCACATCTTAAAATTGTCAGGTCAGCCTATACTCTAGAATTGTTCCTCAGTTTCTCATTGATGATCCCCAAGACCTGCCACCCAAAGACAGGAGTGCATCCGCAGCCCTTTGTTGCAGAATCCCAGCTGTTCCCCCCTAGGAGACCAACGTGCGGATTAAAGCACTATGACAAAGATGACACATAATCACCCTGTTCCTTCAGTGCTGAGAAATCTTCTATATTAAAGAGTATATCAGCCCAGACATCCGTGAGTTTGACCTCATATTGCAGAAAGGTCTCCCAGGGAAATGAAGGACCATCAAATCCCGCACAGCCTTCCCTTCAAAATGCAATCCGTGCTCCGCTTTCTCGATGGCGCTGGCCCAAACCTATGGCTCTTTTGTGCGTCCTTCAGGCTAAAGCTGAGCCAGTCTGCTCCCCGGAGGGCAGGACAAGAGAGCGAACATGAGACAGATGTTAGTTCTGTTTACTGCAGCACACACATCCATGGAGCGGGCGGTTTAAGCACCTAAGCAAGCACTGTAGATCACTGAGTTACTAATGAGTCTAATTCCATGCTGCCTTAGGAAAGCTGGCTTGAGAAGTACCCCATGGAATAATAATATACCTCTTATCCATGCCTCTCACTCAGTGCCTCAAAAAGTCCAGGAAATAAAGTAAGTGGAAGTGAGATAACAGAAGTTTCATACTCTCCCTGCCAATTTAAAAGCTATTGAGAAGTTCATGCATTTTCAGATTATGTCAGGGTGTCATTTGTCTTTGTTTGGCACCAATTCTCTAGTAAGCTTGTCTTTTCACCATATAAATGGGTCTGATGCTGTATTAGCACAGGGGACTAAAGAGAAGCAGCCATACAGTACTACCCATGCATTTAAAAGCATAGCCTATTTCAGCTGATGTCAAAGGAGCTTTCCCACTATCAAAGCTGAAACAGGACTTGACCATAACAGATAGCTGTATTCCACTTGCAGTGAGTAGAAATAAATCTAGAGAAATGCCATTCTCCAGAGGTTTGCTCTGAATTTACACTGCTGTCTCTGAAAGCAGAATTTAGTTCTGCTTATCCTCAGTTTTAGTTTATTTGCAGTAATGAAAAGCATGGTTAAAGGAATTTTTCATAGCCAAACCTCTGCAAGAATGGTGCGTTTCAAACATTTAAATGTTTTCTTATAAAGTTTTCTTCTCTGAATTTATTGTGATGGGATTTTTTCCTGTCATGTGAGATATAATAACAGTGAAACAACAGACAATTAAATAAAGGGTTCAGATGACCCTGTATAAATAAGGTGGGGAGGTGGATGGGGGTGCGGGGAAGACCTTTGTTTTTTTTTATGGACCTGTTTCTGCTAATCATACTGAAAAAAAAAAAAGAAGTATGCATCTGCATACTTCATACTCCTTCTCTGCATGGACTGTCTATAAAATTTGAATGTTGAATCCAGCTTTTGAATTTAAGACCTATGTTCTTTTAATGTAAGTACAAAAATCCCAGTAATATTAATCTGAGTTCTACACCTGTCTTTGGAAAGGGAGTCTTTTTCATGATTTAGTGTAAGAAAAGCCCAGGATAGTTATAAAGAGCTAGAAATATCATTAAAAAAAATTCTAATATAAAGGGACAAAATCATGACTTTTGTATTGCAGTTTTCATCAATAAAATTTATGTCTGAACTTACTGAAAAGCTTATTCCCTTCAGCCAACCAGTGTCAGCATTATTAACAGTAATGTTTATATGGGACAGACTTGCTGCAATGACAAATTATCTCATTTACGGTAGTGTCCAGAAGTTCCCTTGTTATAAAAGTTACAAATTATGCCAATTATTCATCACCTGCTTATAATACCTTCTTGACACACAATATAAATTTGTTCATAAAAAAAAATATGATTCTGTCCTCTCTCTGTCCCCCTTTCAAGGTGGTATGACAATAGGTGATGGTTACAGATCCTGGGTTTTTATAGCATCAAAGTGCTTCTGCTGGAGGTAAGAGAAGAAATTAGAGCTGCATCCGGGCAAACTATAAAATCTACATTTTAATTTCTTAACACGGAATAGATCCTTTCCAAGGAATGCACCTTGTCCAGAGGGGCCAGGACCTTGATATTCCTGCTCTCAGCAGAGTTTTGGACTTTGGAAAATGAATATATACCACTGATTAGTGTACGTTTCTCTCTTCATTCCCCTGGAGCAGTGCAGTGACTTTTCTGTATGACCTTGCTATCATATATATCCCAAACAAATCACCTCTCTACAGCAGTTCCGGCGGGCTGAATAGAATCCAGGATCTTCCTACACTGTGGAGTTTGTGAGCACGTCACTGCCTCTCCTTGTCTCATAATGTCTTCTGTATGGATAGAAAAGACTAGTCGCTGCCATGAATTGGGGAAACACTTTGACATTTTGCAAATCTGTATGGTAGCACCAGGTAAAAAGAAGCCATAACAATTCTGCCCTTCTTGCAACGATGGTATTTTTTACTGAAATCAGGCATATGGAACAAAATGCAAGTGCAGGGGCAGTCGTGCATCACTACCTTGTGC